>VZTY01005834.1:81712-99502 GCA_013400935.1 Turnix velox
TCCTTCCTTCCTTCCTTCCTTCCTTCCTTTCCTCTTTTATCTCCCAGCCTCTCCTTCCCCTTCTCCCCTCTATTTATCCCATCTTCTTTCTCTCTTTCCTCTTCCCACTGAGGACTTTACAATAGCACAAAATCCAAACCTTCCCAGATACAATGACATACGTGTTTTTGAGTGAATGGAGTGGGTTCATTTTGAGTGGTAATTTGCCTTCTTGGTACCTGCATGGTGTGGCTGGAGAAGACTCCTTGGGGCCCACTGCCTGCCAGCCTCTGATGGCTGCATGCAGCTCATCAACCTTTTTTTTACAGTCATATGATTTAGGTTTTTTTAACAGGTTTATACTTGTCAGGTCCGGTTTGTAGGGGCATGGAAGGAACAGCTCAAAATCCAAGTCATGGAGAAACAGGAGCCTTGGCACAAGGTGCAGCTGTGGGCCTTCGGCTCTTGGCACTGGGCTCACAGCAGGAGATGCTCTAAATTAATCCAAGGATGGCACTTTATGTCAATATTTTATTCTTTCCTTGCCTCGGGTCTTTTTATAGAACTTACAGATCTCATCAAGCACCTTGTCTCCATCCTCAGCCTTGGGTTCAAACTGCAATCCAGGTAGCATGGATTTAGGAAGTCCTGCAAGGATGGTGTGGGCAGGGTGAGGTGCATAGTCTGAGAGAGGCAAGGAGGAATCCTCAGCCAACATCTTCCCCACCTGGGGAGAGACAGGCATAACCCTAGCAACCCAAAAAAGGAGGTGCAAAGAGATAAGAGCCCATGGTTAGGAATCAGAGGCACAACGTGGCTTCCTGTGCACCTTCTGAGAATGCACAGGAAGCCAGTGGCAGAACTGGAAACCAAATGGGGCACCTTGCAGCTTCAGTGTGGTGTCCTGACCATGAGACCATGGTTCCTGTTGCTCAAACTCCCATCAGAGCAATGTGAAAACTAACTGGCATGTCAGCTGTGCTGGTGAAACACAGAAGCTTTCACTGGGGACAGATGGACACATGGGGCCAAATGCTTGCCTAAGCATCGTTTCTTGCTGTGGTCAGGAAATGATTATAACTTTGGGGGTTTTTTATCTTGGAATTGCCAGTTCAGTGCCTGATTGAAAGCAGCTTTGAGGCTTCTGAGGACTGAGCTCCTACATTACATTTCTGAGGGATGCAAACACCAGCAGATTGGTTTCTTTTTTGGCTCCTCTACATTCTTATGTGAAAATAACTGCTTACATAAGCCCTTGGTCCCCATGGGACATACATGTGCCCCCAGTGAAAGCTTTCTGTGGTTTTTGTGAGTAGAACTGAGGAGAAAACAAAGGCTGAGACCACACCTGCCCAGCCGACAGCCTGTGGAGGACACAGACCCTCCTGAACATGTCTGGAGGAGTTCCTACCTGTGAAAACACTAGTGTCCTGCCTGCATGGTGATGGAGCTTCATTAGAGCTCTGTTCTAATGAACAGGTTTTTTGGAGGAGCTTAGTCCACCAGACAGTATCTCAAAGCAGATTGCCAAGCACACAAGCAAATGTTGGCTGGTTGGCACCACAGATGTCACCAAAATTTTGTCACCAGCTGGAGCCTCCCTGGCCACAGGCACACACCATGGTCCTAGCACTCAACCCCCATGGATGTTCTGCTGGAACTGTCAGCATCTTGCAGGCCCCCACTGGTGCAAAGTGTTGGTTGTTGACCCCATGGAGAGCTCATGGGATGGTTTAAGGATAGCTTTTGTTGCTTTGGTCTGTTAGATCCACTGTGATAATTTCCTAAGCTTGTTTATAATTAATAGATCAGCTGGAGTTGGGCAAGAGCAGAAAATGGTCAGTGCCTCGCTGGGCACTCAGCATCTGGAACCATTGAGCTGTAAAAACCAGCTCAGCCTCTTGCCCATTATTTGAGTGACCGTCTCAATGGTGTTTCACAGATCAGGAAAATTTCCCCTGGGCTGGCCATGAAGGTTCCCACTGCTGTCCCTTACCTTCACCTTGTATACAGAGATCCCTCTGGAGGGGGCTGTCCATCCTAGTGGGTAAAGCCACCATCTTCCTGGGGCCATCAGGGGGGCCCATCCCTCTAGAGACAGCCAGACCTCTCAGTGTGAGCTAAGAGGAGAACCCAAGGGTTTGTCATTATCAACACCTTTACTGGAAAACGTGCATAAAATATATATGCTAAAATATATATCAAAATAAGTAAAATATATTCCTTATCCTCATTACTGAGTTACTCCCCCCTCCCCCCGTATATTAGGTGTTGGTTTGTCTTATTTAATTTTTGTTTCATTTTGGGAGGGGGCTTTTAAAAATTTATTTGTATTCTATCAATCCAGCATCCTTTTTTTATTATTCATAGGATTGTAAATGGAAAATGTACATGGAGATGGACGGGGATGAAATTGCAATAACCTACATAAAAGATGTGACATTCAACACTAACCTACCTGATGTAGAGATTTTAAAGATGACAAAGGTATTTACAGCCTTAAAGCTTTCAGGAATTCACAGATCTCAAACAAAGACATTAAAATACCACAGCAGTCGACTTTTGTGCTTGCCGAAGCTCAGTCTCTTGACAGCTTTTAAATAAAATGCACATTTTAAACGGATTTGTATCATAATAAGAGTTAGGTATTTTGGTTCTCTTTTAAGCTGACTATAATGTTAACAATAGGAAAAGAAAAAGAGAAGGAGCTAATTTCTATTTTCTTGTTTTAATTCCGTGTTATATCCTCAGAATTTATTACCCCTTTTAAAGCAAAGAATGTTCAAGAATTTACTTTCTTTTTCAAGGGAAGAAAAGGATTTAAATGTTCCGGTTTGAAATGTCATGGGATTTGTCTTGGGTTTTTTTTTCTCTCTTTTTTTTTAAATTTTATTTTTAATTTGACGTGATTTTAGAACTTTTATAGGATTCTAAAACTCCCTCTTTCATGTAGAGACTGAAGCCCATCAGCAGACAGCAGAACACTGAACATCTGTGATTTGGTGTCACTGGTTTCTAGACTTATTTTGAAACCTACCTGTAAATATTTATCAGCCAAAATTTAGCCTGCTTTTAGCATAACCAATAGAAGCTTTGTTAATGCAGAGCATATTCTGCTTGCTGTTATTTTTTTATTAATAAGCTCCATTTTCTAATAGCTAACAAAATAAATCTATAAATGGTAAAATACACGCCTTGATTACCAGTTAAAATGCTGCTCTAATGTGCACTGATAACCCCCCCCCAAACTTCTGAATACTTTTAACTGTGAATTTTTATTGGAAAAATTTTGGGGGAAACTTTGGTTATTTTTTTTCCCTAAAGCAAAACCTGAAAATGAGGTTTGAGGCAGTCAGAATTTTAAGAAAAATATGAAAACATTGGTATTTACCAAAAAGGTTTCTCATATTTAATTCACACTATTTTTATCATTAGTGATTTCTGGAGCAATGTTTGTAATTTTTTTAAATTATTGTTGTTACTATTTTGTTGTAGAATAGTTTTCTGTTGAAATATCATATTGGCCATTTAATTAATTTTTTTCTTTAAGAAAAAGGGGGTTAAAGTTAAATAAACTAATAACCAGATCCAAGAATACTAACTTTTTACATAGATTAACATTTTTTTGTCTGTCAGGGAATATCTCTGAGAATCTCCAAGCATTTATGTCTCTATAAATCAGCAGAAAAAAAAATCTTCACTCACCAAAATGAAAAAGGTTTATTCTTCCTCTTATTCCATGTTTTCTTACGTACTGTCTATTATGTATGGAAATGTCTTCTCCTTTTATTAATAAGGAAGTAAATAATTCTTCATGGTTATGATTTTGAGAAAAACTTAACTTTGCCTCGTAGTTACAATTTTAAGAAAATTCTTGATGTTAGTAAGATGGAAATTAAGATGATGAAAAAGGTAAATGCTGAAAATACCTTTGGGGTGAAAATACCATACATAACTCCCACCATGTTTCTTTTTCAGCCACCCTTTGTAATGGAGAAATGGATTGTGGGGATAGAAGAAGACCAGTCTGTGGAATGTACTGTTACCTATGAGGTAAGCTCTGAGAAACAAATAAAATAGATGTTTATTTGAGATAAAGGCTACACAGGAGGTGTGGAAGTAGCATCCTTTGGCTTTGTTATATCCTGTAATCAAGCAGAAGCAGCCTGTAATTAATATCTGAAGCAAAAGCTGAATAGGTTTACAGAAACAAAGTCACCCGACTGCTGCTCTTTCAAGGATAAAAACTCCTTTTGCCTGAAGTGTGATGGTCAGTGTTGTTTGCATTCCTTGAAGAGACCGTGGGTTTTTTCTAACCTTTTTCAATGAAGTGCTAATTAGGGGAGCTGAGAAGCAACAAGAGAAGGAAAAAAAGGTGAGAAGTCAAGAGTAAAATGGGATCAAATAAAACCTGAAAGACAACGTGATGCTATAGAAATCAGCCTTTGTGAAAAGAGTTTGCAGTTCCCTTACAAGAGTGTTTTTATAAAGACCAATGTTGTGAATCACATGGAGCTAGCTGTTGAGATTCCTGCTCTGTCCTGAGCAAGGGCTGAAAGCTGTGATGGAAACCTCACTTGCCTGTCTCAGGAAAGAATTTTCTTTCAGCCTAAAGTTTCTCACAGGGGTGAGAGGCCCTTCAAAGCCAGCTGAAGAAGCTTGACACTCCAGGAAAGTTTAGTGGAGTGTTCCCCTTGAAGAAATACCCACTTCATCCTAAGTCTTTCAGCAGAAAGCACCACTCATCTGATGCTCACAGTATTAATAACCTGTAAAATACATTTTTGTGTTTGTAGAGGAAGGCCTTCAGATCTTTTCCTCCACATGGTACATGAATTGAAGCAGTTATTCACTACGACATTTTTAGCACAACTGCAAAACACCAGCCAAAATTATCTGAAGTCTAAAAATACTTGAGAACTGGCTAAGTGGTTTTACAAAAACTCTGCTGCTGCTGCTGCTGCTGCCCAGGCACTGGTGGAAGTTCCCTCATAGGGGAGATCATTGGGTTGTGTGTTGTCATGTCCTCATCTGTGCTGTGTCCTTCCTGAGCAGAGCGATGTCAGAGCCCCCAAATCAACCAGGCACATCCAAACCATCAGCTGGAGCAAGGTGAAAGCACAGGATGAGGTGGAGACTGTGCAGCTCATAATACAGACCTCGCTCCCCAACTCAGAGGGGAATTCAAGGAGAAGATCTGACTCAAGTAAGTCAACTCAGGTGAACTTTTATTGCTGACACAGGTCACCAGTATTCAGGGGGAACAGGAAAAGTCAGCACTGTTGTTCTGTTCCAACAACAGTGCAGCACCATCTTGCAGCATCACCTGGTCCCTGTGATGTCTTTGTAGATGCATGCAGGAGAACCCTGTTAAGTCCAGCATAGCTGGAAGACTAAATTTTGGGTAGTGGTGTGTTCTGTATCACAATGTGATTTAAGAAGAACAGAATTATGACAATGAGGTCCCGAAACAGGTTGCCCAGGGAAGCTGTGGAGGCCTCAGCCCTAGAAGTGTTCAAAGCCAGGTTGGATGGGACTTTGAGCAACCAGGTCTAGTGGCAGGAAGCTGGAACTAGATGATCTTTAAGGTCCTTTCCAACCTAAAACATCCTATGATTCTGTGGTTCTTTCCCTCTGTGTTGTCTACACACATGTATACGCATCCTTGGTGGACTTTTTCTGCTGTTCTTTGAAGGTGTTTGTTATCCGGATCTGGTTTTCTGATTGAGTTGACAATCAGGCTGCAGGGCTGGGACATCCTGGGTAAGCACAAGAGCTGACTGATACCAGTCAGAGGAGCCTGAGCGTCTCCAATTTTGTAGCCAAATGTAGAAGTGCAGCGTCATGAATTGAGAGGTGCTGAGTTTAGACTATGGTCATGTCTAAAATGGGTGCTCATATTCCTTAGGATTTGTCATCCATTTGCAACACAACTGTGTTTTATAACCTAGAGCCTTTCTCAAAAGATCTAAGATTCATAATCTGCACTGGCATCAGAAAGATTAGCATCAGTTGCTCTTTTAAAAGTCAGACATTAAGTTCAACCATACCAGTGAATGTACTGAAATGTACTTGCTGCAAGGCAGACAGGGAAAGGATGGCTAGTAGCTTATCAACACCTGAAGGGAGCCTACAAAACGGCTGGGGTAGCACTATTTAATAGGATATATGATGGAAGGACTAGGATTAACAGATGTAAATTGGAAGAGGGGAGATTCAGGATGGATATAGGAAAGAAATTCTTTACGGTGAGGGTGGTGACACTGGAACAGGTTGCCCAGAGAGGTTGTGGATGCCCCCTCCCTGGAGGTGCTTAAGGCCAGGCTGGATGAGGCATTGAGCAACCTGGTCTAGTGGGAGGTGTCCCTGCCCATGGCAGGGGCGTTGGAACTAGATGATCTCTAAGGTCTCTTACAACCCAAACCATTCTATGATTCTTTCCCATTTCCCTGCCAGGCATCGACAGCCAGTGGATGCAGACCCTGCGGATGCACCAGATCGCCAAAGCCATTTCCCTCCAGCACGGCCACCCCCACAGCCCCACCACCGTCACCCACTACCTGCCCTACCTCCACAGCCAGGACTCCTATGCCGCTGCCGTCAGGAGGACGCGGGGTCCCGTCACTTACCACTTCATGTCCATCAGCCACTCCAGGAACTCCTCTCCCCTCTCCCACAGCTTGGTGAGGAACCTCTCCAACCTGCACGTCAACTCCAAGGGCAGCAGCACCTCCAGCACGGCCTCCGACACCGCCTCAGAGAGGGACAGGTCGGCCGGCAAAGGCCGCAGCGCCTCGCACAGCGCCAACTCCCGCAGCTCCTCAGATGGCCGCCGCAGTGGCACCAGCTCCCCGGTACCCCCCCGCCACTCGGCAAGGACTTACAGGACTTCTCCCCCCACCTCCCAGCACCGCAGGTACCACCGGAGCGGCCCCCCTCATCCCAAGGCCATCCCGGGCATGCCCCCGCAGGACGAGAGTGAGCCCCGGAGGAGTGAGGGGGAGAGCAGGGTGGGAGAAGGGGGGTGGATAAAGGTACAGCACGCCAAGAAGCTCCACAGGCAAACCGCCGGCAAGATGGGGAAGGAGAGGCCCAGGGGGAGCTGGCGGGGCCGGAGGACATTCTGAGGGAGGAGTTTGCCCCTTCATTTAACCCAACGTTTCAACTTTGAGAAGAGATGACGCCCGTTCCTATTTAATTTGTTGGGACACCACCTCCATGGCTGGCCTGTGGGGGATGAGGAGAAATGGCCGCCTCTCCTCCTCACGGTCGGCGCTGAGGGATTCTGTTTGAATCTCTCCCCCCGCCGTTTGGCTGCTGGTGTTCTCAGCTGCCTGGATAACCACTGATTTGCTTAATATTTCAATAATAAAATCACTGAGGCACAGCTGGGGTGCCATAACAAAGAGGTTCTGTGTTTCATCCCTAGTTGTGCTGCTACATCTCCCTTCGCCTCACTTTACGGCTCCAGGCCCTGAGTCTGCCTCTGATGGGATCTCCTCGCCCTTTGTTCAATCTTCCTCTTGCCAGGGCTGTAGGAAGAGGTAGTACATTCATCAGAACAGTGTGGGCTGGAAAAAAAAAAGGAGATTTTGCTTCAGGTTCTCTCCAGTGGTTCTGCTTTTCTGCTTCCAGCTTCCATCCTCTCTCTCAGGAATTCCTCATCTCAAGATGGTCTCACCTCCACTCCTCACTAGTTGATGGCTGACATGAGAAGCTGCAACATGGGTTATATTTTTCCTCTTTTTCCTTACAATTGCAGGCAGCAACATTGGAAGACACGGTGAGGACCCTCAGCCTGTTGCTTTGCATGCACTGAAGCAAGCTTGAAGTCTGGAGATGGGGGCTCCTGAGGTGGTAGGAGCCAGGAGAGAAACACCAACAAAATTCCTCAAAGGAATTAAGGGACTGTGCCTCTAAAAAGGTGACATGCCCCCATTGAAATGCCTCTGCACCAGTGCACACACAGAATCACAGAATATCAGGGATTGGAAAAGACTTAAAGAGATCATCTTGTCCAATCCCCCTGCCAAAGCAGGAAAACCTAGACCAGGTCACACAGGAACACATCCAGATGGGGTTTGGATGTCTCCAGAGAAGGAGACCCCACAACCTCTCTGGGCAACAGACCTCTTCCTCTGTTCCAGTGGGCAACAAAGAGGAGGAGCTGGAAGCCACCATGCTGCTAGAAAGCTAAGAACTAGTTGCTCTCACTGATACCTGGCGGGACAAATCCCATGAACAGAGAGCAGCTATCAGTGGCTACAGGAGATGAAATAAAAACAGCGGAAGTATAAAAGCATCATTTTTATCCTAGTTCCATCTAACCTCACTGAGGTCTAAAATAATGTTTATCCCCGGGCAGCAGGCATTTTTTAATTGAATTTTAAAATGTGGCCAGACCACGTTACTTTTGTCTTTCAGTCTTCAGGTAGTAAAGACAAGGTCAGCAGTGTTTCTGATTAATGTGGTCTTTAGCTCTGCTGAGAACAAAGACAGAGCTGTAGACTCATTCATCTTCAGAAAGTTTCTTCTTGGCCTTTTCACTCCGAGTTGATTTCACACAATTAAAAAGGGAAAAAAAGAAAAAAGTTTGGGTTTCCCAAGATGCAAAAGGGTAAAAGAAAAGAAAAGGAAGAGACAGATAAAGGAAGCTGAACCCAAAGCAACACATAGTACCTTCTGAAAGCCAAGAAACTTAAGTTAGAATGCTACATGGGATCCATGCCAAGCAGTGCTTGCTGGCACAAAGTTGTGAGTGATGCTGGAGGAGCTGCAGGAATGTCACCTCCTCGATGGCCTCCCTCACCCTCAGCTCAGTTGCTGGATGTCTAAAAAGGCATGTAAATACCCAGGCTGAGAGAGCCCCGTGATGAGCTGCTCAATATCTGCCACTGTGAACTAGGACTCACATTTTATGAATTTGAGAGTCCACCAAAACCAACAGAGAAGGACACAACTGGTGGCAGGAACTGGATCTTGGTCATTTAAGCACCTTTTCCTCAGACAGTTAAGAGCAGAAAAAATAGTAAGAAGCTTCACCTAGAAGTTGAGTGGAACCTGAAAAATAACAAAGCTTGAGGGTTTCTTGTGGCTTCAAGCTAGCTAAAAGCTAGTTAGTAAGCCAGCTTCTGACCTTGCTTTACTGAACCTGACAACTAATTTGGGGGACCTGGACAATCCACCACTGGATGTTTCCCTGCCACAATGTAGTAGGAGGCTGGCAGTGTGTCTAGATCCTTCCCTTACATTCCTTACCATGACCCACATGGGCTAGAGGAGACCAGCTGATGGTAGCCACAGTTGAGAGCACTTGCTAGAAATGTGTTGGTGCTGTTAAAACATATCAGAAAGTGAGATCTTCACAGCTGGCCTTGGATAAATCCTAGGGAAAAAAAAAAAGTTTGGAAAGGAACATTTGCGGAGTGAGGAGGATGACAGTAGTTGCACAAGCCTGAAAACAAGGCCCTATCCAGCAAACCCCAACCCCAATTCAAGATTTATCAACTGTTTGTGGTTGATTATCAAGATGTCCAGAAGGATTCCTCTGCTGTTTCTAAGCGATTTAATGTTGTGCCTAATTTTAATCTGCAGTGTACTGTCTGTCCACATCTGTTGTATCAAAGCTTTCATTAGCATTTAAAGGAGGAGCGGATGGTATTGATCACTCCTATTAAGATTAAACAATCATGCAATAGCCACTGATTAGAAATCCTCTTGCTGCACCAGTTAAAGCAACAGGGAGTGAACTTGTCAAAAGAAAAAGTTTCAGTAAGATCCTTTCCCATTCTCTTTTTTAACTGTATTAATGTGGCTACTCCCTATCTTGGTAATAACTCGTAGTAACACAAAATGTGCTTGAATTTTCAGCCTCCAAGTATTTTTCAAAGCCAAGCAATTTATTTGCATCTTTTACCAACATGCAGCCACCACTGGCTAGAAGACTACACCCAGCAACATGGGAAATCAAACTAATTTGGGCAACTGCACCACAGCAAACATCTGCTCTTTGGAAAGGGGTGTTTTATTACAAGTTTCTTAGAAAACCCAGTCATGATTAAGTGCCAGTATGCCTAGATTTTGATGCTAGGAGCTCAACACTGTTCTCCATCCATGCATACATCCCTGGCAGCACTACACTCGCCCTCCTGGCCTGTTCCTGTAGAGCTGTTTTCCTGGCCCTCCTTTCTCTTGGTGTTTGCATCTCCATGCACTGATGCTGCTGCTTTTCAGCCCCAAAAGGTATCTGCATTTTCTTTTTTCCACCATTAAAAATGCTCTGCATGATTAAGAGGTCAGTTCTGGGATGGCAGCTGGAATAGATGGTGAAAAATAGCAGAGAACTCATGAAGGAAAATTCAGAATTGGACATCCAAAGATCCCAAGTATCTGCTCCCAAGGGAGTTAATTTCTTTGGCAATGTTTTATTCCATATCTTATGGGAATGACAGGAGTTACCCATCTCCCTCTGGATGCCAGACACTGGCAGAGAAGGTTTCCGGGTGAAGAGCAGCATCTCCCTCCAACCGTTAGCTCTTAACCCAGCTAATGGGTTGGGAGGGAGGAAGCTGTGCTCAGCTCAGACAGGAAAAGCAGATTAACCTCAGCATTAGTTTTCTGAAACCCCACAGGCCCCCCTGCAGTTCGTGCCCTCATGGCATAAGCAAAAACTGATGCGGAGATGCCTTTCCACAAAAAAATGTGGTTCAGTTTTTTCAATTTTTTTTTTGCTTCCCTGTTGATTTTTAAAAAGAGAAGAAAAACAGGCAGGTGGAGACCAGACACCTAACAATGAGGTTAGGAATCATTTTTTGCTTGGGCAAGAGGTGTCCCAGAGCTGGGTCTGAACCTTGCCTGTAGCAAGGAGGACACCAGTGTCCCCTCTGCCTCTGGATATAAGAAAGTTCTTTACTGTGAGGGTGGTGAGACACTGGAAGAATTTGCCCAGAGAGGTTGTGGATGCTCCCTCTCTGGAAGTGTTTAAGGCCAGGCTGGATGAGGCACTGAGATCTAGTGGGAGGTGTCCCTGCCCACGGCAGGCGGGTTGGAACTAGATGATCTTTAAGGTCCCTTCCAACCCAAACCATTCTATGATTCTATGATCTACACCCACATCTCAGTGATGCCATGCCAGTCAACAAAACACTGCCATGCTCTTAGGAATGCTGATTTTCATGTGTTGATGATTTCTGTGAAAAGCAAGAGAAAGCAAACCCAGTTCCTGTTCAGTTGGGGGGATAGAGCATCCGTTCATGTCTCCCCAGCCCCCTGCAGTGCTGCCACTGTCACCAGTGTCACAGAGAGGGGTGGTTTTGAACCTTGTTAACTTTCTATAGAAAATAGCTACCACAGTTTTCTTCTTTCTGACCTGCTCCCACTATTTTATAGCAATCTGACAGCAAGACCAAAACCCCATCTGTTGAGCACAGCCTGGCAACTTGTTGAGCTCCTTTAAGGAGCAGAATTTGCCCAAACCTTCTGTGTCCCATCCCATCCTCCTTCATCACTCAGAGCAACAGCCCCCAGCCAGGGCACCCTTTCCCACCATCCTCTAAAGCTCCCTATAAACTTGCTGCCAAGAATATTGGCCCATGCATCAAAGACAAGCCCTTTGATATATTTTTTTTAGTTGTGCTAGAGAATACACTTTGACCTAAATATTATTTTTATTACTATAGGCTGGGAAAGACAAGCAGCTGCTTTTGTAATTGTGGAAAAACCCCAAACTGAGAGACCTCCTGACATCTCACTTTGCTAAAATGGACCCAAATAGCTGTGCTACCTCTGAAAATTACATCTGATGGGATTATTTGCTGTCTATGTGTCTGCCATAGAAGGGTTTTTTTACATAATTTTCTTATCTAATGAAGTGCCAGAGCTTAGGAGTTCAAGCCAGTTTGCTGCAGAAAGTTAGAGGTTATGGAGAAGTCTATTACAGCGCTAACAAGGGTCTGCAAGATCAGGTTTGAGTGCGTGTAAATAGAATCATAGAATGGTTTGGGGTGGATGGGACCTTAAAGATCATCTAGTTCCAACCCCCTCTGCCATGAGCAGGGACACATCCCACTACACCAGTTTGCTCAATGCCTCATCCAGCCAGGTCTTAAGGTCTTAAACATCTCCAGGGAGGGGGCATCCACAACCTCTCTTGGCAACCTGTTCCAGTGTCTCACCACCCTCACAGAAAGGAATTTCATTATATACAGGGAGTGTGGGATGAACAAAGAATTATAGAAGCATAGAATGTGTTGAGTTGGAAAGGACCTTCAAAGGCCATCAAATCTAACCCCATGAGGTAAGCAGGGACACCCTGCACTAGATCAGGTTGCTCAGAGCCTCAGCAAGCCTAGCCTTGGATGTCTCCGGGGATGAAGCCTAAACATCTTGGAGGACAGAGGGAGGTCCCCCCTTCTCCCATCCTCTCCCAGCATCTCACTGAAGGCTGGTGGAGGCAATGCAGAAATCAATATGCACAAAGAGTAGCAAAGCTTTGCATAAAAGGGCAAAAAAAAACAAGAGAGCAGTAAGTATTTTTGATTATTTTCTGATAGCCTCCTGTTTCCCACAGCTCTGCATTTTGCAGAAAGTTGTAAGCAATTTCTTTATGATGTGGCTTCATCTATTTTGTGTTTTCAAAGGAAAATACAAATCAAAGCCCAAGAGTGAAAGGGCCAGGATCTGGAGCTTTTAAAAGTGGCTGCTGCATTTCATCAACAGCCACTTTTGATCAACTTTTATTTTTTGCTCTGCATTTTGTGGAATGGCTACAGGACACTCGAATGAGCATTATAATTACGCTCCCATAATGTGCCTAACAATGCTCTGGGTCCTCGAATGATCTTCTGTGACATGTGTTTGGAATAATCATTAAGATTTCCTTCAAAACTGGCTACATTTCAGCCATTCTCTTAGTGTGCTGATGAGTGGGAGCAGTTGGAGTGGGTCCAAAGGAGGGCTACGAAGATGATGAGAGGGCTGGAGCACCTCCCGTAGGAGGACAGGCTGAAGGAGTTGAGGGTTGTTCAGCCTGGAGAAGAGAAGGCTCAGGGGGACCTCAGAGTAGCTTCTCAATACCTGAAGGGGCCCTACAGAAAGGCTGGGATAGGACTTTTTAATAGGGTCCAGGATGGCAGGACTAGGAGTAATGGATGCAAATTGGAAGAAGGGAAATTTAGGCTGGAAAGAAGAAAGAGGCTCTTTAGTGTGAGACACTGTAAGAGGTTGCCTGAGGAGGTTGTGGATGCTTCCTCTCATCCTGGAGGTGTTTGAGGCCAGGCTGGATGAGGCATTGAGCAACCCGGTCTAGTGGGAGGTGTCCCTGCCCATGGCAGGGGGGTTGGAACTTTAGGTCCCTTCCAACCCAAACCATTCTATGATTCTATGAATATAGGTTCCTAGACGCATGTATCAACTGCACTTTTCCTCTCTCCCTGGGCTATATTTATTACTTTGGTTTTCCTTCTCTTATTCTTTCAATTTTTATGGTCTCACCCTATTCCTGTCAAAGAAGTAAGTGAGAACAGGATCAGAAATGGCATCGATTGAATAGGGTAAGCCATGACCACCTTTGACTCCACGTGCAGGATGAATTTGCTCCCAGCCTTTATTAATAAGGAACTTGAAGCAAAGCACAAGGAGATACAAACCTGTTGAATCAAAAGGGGGAAATGTACTTTTTTTCCTTGGAGAGGGAAAAAGGAAAAAAGACACTAATTGCTTGGTGGAACTGGTAGAGTCAGTCTCAGATTTTTAACTTTCATTTATTGTAGACAAATTCTACCTATCAGAGCATAATGTCCCAAGTAAAAAAAAGTAAAAAACAGTAAAAAAAGTACTGACTCCAAATCAATGTCCAGTAACACGTGGAGATCCAACCACACTTCATCCTCCCAAAATATCCATCCTTCTGCCTCTATTTAAGTACAGCTGTCCCTTCTGAGCTGCAATTAGCAGTAGGTTCCCTGATTATCTGCTTTGCAGTGTCTTGTGCAGTGGTGTTAGCCACTGGAGGGTGACATGAACAAATACATGTGCTCCATCAGATCTTTTACAGAAACACACCTTTCAAGAGGGAGAAAAACAATTAGTGTGTGTTATAGGTTACCGATTTACAATTTACATCATAAACCCATGCCTGATTATTTTAATGCAAGATGTTTTAGGCTCCATTTTCCCTGTACTAACGGTTTCAATAACACACTATAATTTGCTCAGATGAAGAGGTGATTGGACAGCTCTCACAGAAATTTTTAATTACTGTCATTAGTGGCTGCAATCTTACTCTTTTTCTGTGGAACTAAGATACGTGTTGCTGCCTTGTGCTGCAGGTACTCTGCGGCCCTGAGACTCCAAACTCCTCCTTTCCAGCTATAAATCCCTGTTACTGTGCAGCTCAATAATTACTAGCATTGCACAAACATTAATTAATGCATCCACATGCTAGTCTGTGCAGGTAGAAATGTGTTGCCTCGTTATTTATTTATTTTAAAGGGAAACTAGAGCATAAAATGTGGTGGTATGATGGGAAGGGTGTAGGAAAGCCAGGAAGTCCTGCCTCCAGAGAGAAAAGCTGTGCTGGGATGATGAAATCTGAGGAGTGACATGGAGGACTGCACTTGTCCTCTATTCCCAGGGGTCTAAAGGTCACATTTACTGTTCCTGACAATGGAGCTATTGTTGGAGTCCTGAGTTCTGATTTGTAAACAGCTTTGATTCCCCTAGACAGATCCAGAAAGCATTGCACGCTCCATCTTCTGCACACCCCTCCATAATTTCAGCTGATTCCTTTATTCTCCATGTATTGGCAGCAGCTCATTTCAAGGAAAGACAGGACTATAAGGGACTATTTTCTTGAGAACAGATGACAAAATGGAGTCTTCCATGCAGGACCCAGACTAGAAGATGGACTGGGCAAGGATGTTATCTTCTACTCATATTAATCTGAGCTGAGTGGCTGAAAACACTCACTTGGGTTCAGTTTTGCATGACCCCAATTCTTGTAAATAGCTAGATGTAGGATGGTGGTGCTGCCAACATTGTGACAAATATCCAGCAACTTTTTCTGCTACAGTAAAGCCAGTGGGTTGTGTTTTTTTTTGGTGGGGGGACTGTTACTGATGAGAAACTGGACTGAGAAACCTCTTCTGTGTAAGCAAACCAGTATTTTCTAGATTATTTTTTATTTTTGAGAGAAGCAAAACTGCATGAAAATTGAGGATACATCCCCCCCCACACCTGCCAACTAGGAAGACTTGGTGAGAAACTATCCAGGTGGCCATTCTGGGGTGGATTTAGAGGAACTGAGTGTGGTCTCCAGAGGACCAGGCTTAGTTCACCTGCTTTTGTGTGGTCACTGAGAAGCAGGTAAATATGTAATTAGGGGATTATTTAAAATGGAGATTCCTTTACAGGGTGAGTTGCAGGAAGGCTCTGAGCAACCTGATCTAGTGCAGGATGTCCCTGCACACTCCAAAGGAGTAGGACTAAATGGCTTTTGAAGGTCCCTTTCATCCCTGTGATTGTATGAAAAGTAACTCCCATGGAAAATAAATCCTTCATGAGGATTCTGTCCTCTTTTGTGTGGTGGGTCCTACATAAGCTTTGGCTTAGGGATGATTTGAGGTTTGCTTTACAGGGGCGTGGAAGCTGCTGGTGGCTGCATGTGCTGCTGGTGGCTGGGAATGCTGGCTCTGGGCCCCCTAACCATGGGATAAAGTGGAGATTAGAGCAAACAACATGGCCACCAAACCACATATGGCTTCTCCCCTTACTATTGCTGCCCAGTGATGATGGCCCCGTGCTGACTATGCTGTGTTTCACTGTTCTTTTTTAATTTACTGTGTTATTACAAAGGTTATATTCAATTATTTCATAGAATCATAGGGTTGAAAAGGACCTTCCAAGGTCTTCTAGTCCAACCCCCCCACAGTCAGCAGGGACATCCTGTACTAGATCAGGCTGCTCAGAGCCTCAGCAAGCCTAGCTTTGGATGTCCCCAGGGATGGGGTCTCCACCACCTATCTGGGCAACCTATGCCAATGTCTCACCACCCACATGGTGAAGAATTTAATCCAAATGTCTCATCTAAGACTGCCCTGCTCTAGTTTAAGACCACAAACAGTGTCTGACAATCTGTTCTCTCTTCTGTAATACACTGTTTGCAAAGAGTAAGGTGGCCTTTTAATGGACCACATTTTGCTACTCCTTGAATTAAGTTTACTTTCACTGCCCCTGTAGTGAAATTCACTTTCTCTGTCCCACACAGCAGCCACTGATGAACCCCAAGTCTCATGGGATGTCCCTGGAGGGCACGTGTTGCTGCTGTAGCTCTGGGTATGGGGTGGGGTAAGAGGCCTGCATGAAGGACCCCCACACACAGTTGAAACTGGCACGTTTGGGGTTCTAATAATCCAGGATTTCACCATGAGGGTGGTGAGACACTGGAAGAAGTTGCCCGGAGTGGTGGTGGAGGCCCCATCAATGCCTGAAGATATCCAAGGCCAGGCTTGCTGAGGTTCTGAGCAACCTGATCTAGTGCAGGACGTCCCTGCTCACTGCAGCGAGATGGATGAAACTGTGAAGGTCCTTTCCAAACCTACGATTCTATGGTAAGATGGACATAGACAAAATTAAGAGATTGTGCGGTGATCAACCATCCTCTGCTCCTATATCCGCCCCCACGCCAGGATGGGTCTGCCCCCCTCTTCTTTTCTCGTCCCCGCAGGCCCCTCCCCTCTGGCGCGCGAGACGGGAGGTTTTCGCGCCACAGAGCCAGGCCCTGTCAGCAATACAAAGTCCCGCACAGCCAACGGGTAAAAAATAAATAAAAATAAAAACTGTCCCCCCGTACTAACCTCCTCGAGAGGTGAGGAGGGTAACGAAGAAGAGCTACCCGACCCCTCAGCGGCGATGGGCGACCGGGTACGGCGTGTCCCGGTCCCCCGAGGGTGCGGGCTGTATCTGCCAGGACGCGGGCTCCGAGGCAGGAAAGGCGCCGCCGGGTCCCACCCCCTGCTGTCCCCGCTGCTTTTGGCGCGAACCTCCAGTTCCCGGGAGCTCGCCCCGCAAGTCGCCACCATCATGGGTTTGTCGCGTCCGCAGGTGAGGGGGACCCCTTCCCCCCCGCCGAATTAGGGTTCACCGGAGGTGGGCTCGACACCCTCCGGAGTCGATACTGCCGTCCCTGGATAGTCACGCTGCCGGGGCACGCTGGGTTGCGGGGTTGGGCATGGAGAGTCGTTTGGGATGGTCCCACGCTTGGGCCCATAGGTCTGGCGGGGTGGGGAGGCTCCTCACGACCACCTCACGAGGTGGTCCAGCCCGGTGCGGGAAGAAGCCGGGGGGGGAGGGGGAGATGAAGGCACCCTCCGAACCGCCCCGCGTCACCTTCCGAACGCCTCCGCGTTCCGCTTTGTGGCCGTTAACCGGGGGGTACGGAGGACGGGAGAGTGGCTGTTGGTGCTGCCGTACGAGGAAGGTACTTTCCTGGCGGGGTGGCAGCGGCCGAGCTCCGGGGGAGCGGGGTTGATGGGACCGGGTGGGGAGGGAATGGCTGTGAGGAGTGGAAGGGAAAGGGCGGGCTCGGTCTGGTGAGGACGCGATAGCGGGCCCGGATGTGTTGGCCAGAGTGGTTTGTCCGCCCGGGGCTGCGTTAGTTGCCGTCGCAAACGCACATAACACCCTCCCGGCTCCATTTTGTGTCCGGGTCTGTTTGGCTCCTAGTCAGCCGCCACCAAAGCGTGGCCAGGCTCGGAGTGCCGCTGTGCTGAGGAAGGGGGACGGACACAGTAGGGGGGTGGGGGGGGGGAGGGA
>VZTY01005834.1:99578-127931 GCA_013400935.1 Turnix velox
ACCTCTCAGCAGCTACAGTGTGTCTGGTGTTGTCCCCAAACTACAGTAATCAGTAAAAAAGCAAAGTTCAAGGTCTATAATGAATGGGGAAGAATATTGTTTTTCTGTGATTCCCTAAAATTAGTGTTTCTTTGGTTCCCTAAAATTAGTGTTTCTTAAATTATTAGGTGTTTTGACCTGATCTGGGTGTTCTTATCCAATCCCTCTGATGGAGAAGGATGATCTCTTGATGTCCCTTCCAATCCCTGACACTCTGTGATTCTGTGAAATACACAACAAAACTCAAGCTGTACAAAACAAAGATCTGAAACGTTGTCAGAGCAAGAAACTCTTCCCATTTCTAACTGTAGTAACTTTAGTAATTGTTTCAAGGCTGATGATAGTTCTGCCAACTTGTGTTGAAAGGCAGTTAAACATCCTAAAACGATCAAGCGCCCTAAAATTCAATTTCAAGGGTGATGAAACACTGGCACGGGTTGCCCAGAGAGGTTGTGGATGCCTCCTCCCTGGAAGTTTTTAAGGCCAGGCTGGATGAGGCATTGAGCAACCTGGTCTTGTGGGAGGTGTCCCTGCACATTGCAGGGGGTTGGAACTAGATGATCTCTAAGGTCCCTTCCAACCCAAACTATTTTGTGTTACAATGTGTATGTTGCTAATGATGTGTTGCTGTTGCCCTTTTGCAGCGCCGAGTTTGCTCGGGAAGGAGAAGCCTTACGACATTCCGAACAACAAAACTCATTCCTATAGAAACATCCTCATCCTCTGATGACAGTTGTGACAGTTTTGGCTCTGATAACTTTGCAAACACAGTAAGTGTAGCATGAGAACTAGTGAAAATGGAGTGGGCAGCACTGGGAAAGCTTGCAAAAAACATAAATGTTTTGTGCAGGATTAAAAACTGTTCTCCCTGCTTATGTTTTTCTACAGGAGTTATCAATCTATCCAATGTGTTGTAATTTCATTTCACTCCTTGCCTTTGCTTCTAGATGGTAATTGCTGGAAAAAGACTAAGCTATTTATTTCCAGCCTTTGAAATGTCACCTTAGCTAATGTGCCTGATCATTTGCAACTGTACTTCTGAAACCTTGTTAAATGCCTTAGCTTTTTTTTTTTCCCCTTTATAAAAAAGCCATTTGTAAATGCAAGTAATTTTTCTCTATAACTTCAGTTAAAAGGTATTTTATTCCTCACAGAAGTACAATTTGAGGTCGAGTTTGAGAAGAGAAATGGCGAAGATTTCTCACGAAGCCTCTGATGATGAATCCTTGGGTGGCTTTTCTGAAAATGAGATTCAAGATGCATTGGTAAGACAGTTCATTTTAGTTTGCAGTCTTAATTGTAAATTCTTAGATGTACTTAATTGTAAAATAATGGCAGCTTCAGCTTGAAAGTTGAATGTTGTCAGCAAGAAGCATTTATGTAATTTAATGCACATTTAGCCATTTAGACCTACAAGTGCCAGCTAAGACTGCTGTAACTCAAACCCTTTTTGTAAGACCCTATAACTCAGGCCCTTTTTATATTTAGAAGTCTAGATTTTAGCCAGATAACCCCTTAAACCACCCCCCAACAAAATAATTATGAACTAAATGCAGTTTTGTATGCTTTCATTCTGGTTTGTTGACAGACATTGGGATCAGATTCAGAGGGGGTCAAAACACGTGCTGAACGTGCAGCAGCTCGGAGAAGGCAGAAATCTGCTCCTCTAAAAGTAGCCACGACGCTTCCGTCTCGAAGATCCCAGAAAAGGAAGCATGAGACAGAACCTCTGCCTGAAAATCCGATGCCTGCTCTGGATTCTGATTTCGACTCTGACTGTGAAGAAAAGGGTCCCGTGTTTTTAGAAAAAAGAGCTTTAAACATAAAGGAGAACAAAGCAATGGCAAGTACTCAATGTTTCCATTTCTTTCTCCCCATTTCTCCCGTTTTTGGTTGTTCAGGGTAAATCTAGTGGGAATTGTGTGAAAGCATTCAGAGGAATTTAAATTCCTAATATTTAAATCTGATATTTCACATCCATTGGCATGTGAAAACAGGGTGCAAGTCTAAAGGAGAAGGGATTTATCCATATTTCTTTGAGCATTTTCAAATTACTTGCAATCACTAGAACTTAAATAAGGGTAAAAACTGCATTTCCTACAAGTAATTGTACCAATTGATCGAATCTGATAGCACATAAACACCTTTTTAAGGCTCTGCTTACTTTTTTCTTTCTCTTGTTAGCTTGCAAAGCTAATGGCTGAGTTGCAAAGTGTTTCTGGTATCTTCAGTGGGAGAAAATCGTTGCCAAATGTCAGCCCTGTAAGTATAAAGTTACTACATTTGCCTTCAGATACCTGAGAGTCAAATTCTGTCATAACAGAAAAAGTCTCAATTAAAAAAGAAAAAAACGAAACAACTTAATAAACCATGTAAATCAAAGTCCAGAATTTTATAGCTTCCTAAAACAGACATCCTTATTGTGCAATTCCCTTTTGATTTGCCACTGTTTTAAGCTGAACAGATTAGTTCATAAAAAGTTATGTGTCTCCATAGGCCAATAAAACTAAATTAGGCCCTGTGTAAATATGTATTTATACAAAGGCTGGAGATAAGGGAGCAGCTCAGACTTTAAAGCTCAACCCTGAATATTCTGTGAGTTTGAGGACTTTAAAAAAAACACTGATATTTGCCCTAAGTAGACTGTTTGAGTTGTGAATCTAGATTGAAGAATTACAGTTTGTAGAAGAGGGGGAAGATGTGTAAAATGTTTGTGTTTTAGGGGAGACATTAAGGAGGGTAGGAGCTGCCTGGGGTTTTTCCCATTTAATTTACGGGGTTTTAAATTTTACCAGAGACCAAAGCGAGCTCCAAGACGTTCATTGCCTGGAGGTGCTTTGAGGAGGAACCCAGGCAGAAGTTCTCCGCCTCACACAAGATCTAGGTCCCTGATTGAAGGTCCTCCTGCTCCTTTGCCAGAAGAGGAAGAGGATGACCCCTACATGTTAGTGAGAAGAAGAAAGATGTCTGATGAGTTCTCAGAGGTACGTTGAGACTCTGCTTCTCCTGTTGTACGTTGATTGTGAAAGTGGTTTTGCATCCTGTCAGGAAAAGAGCAATTCATAAAAAGCAATTCTTAGAGTTGATTAAAGATGAGTACGTTATTGCCTGTGAAGAAGTGCAAAAAATAGTGTGTTGTCCATTTTCCCCTGCCTTATTCTTAAAAAAAAAATCACTTCCTTGCTCTCCACCAAGAATTAAGAAAGGTCCAGTTGCATTTCTCCACCTTGAAGGTGACAGATGGAGTGAACACACCTTATATCTTTGTAAAGATCTGTATCTCCTTTTGGTATGTGATGGATATTTGAGACTTTGGCAAGAGAACTCTTCATATTTTGTTTGATTAAAGTTTTTGGTTAGTGACAGTATTGTGTCTTCCTTATTCAGCATGAAGCCCAGACTCCCAGGAGGGGTCACCGTGGTGCCATGGCTTTCCCACACATTGTGCGCCCAGTTGAGGAGATAACTGCAGAAGAGCTGAATAATATTTGTGGATCTGCAAGGGATAAAGTTTATAACAGGACATTGGTAAGTGTATTCCAGCTCAGTGAAATGAATTAAAATGCTCTTGTTCTTCCTTGCTAGTGATTTAGCAACAAACAGAGCTCAAGAGAGGAAAGATGTGATACTTTTTTTTAGGAGACACACATCTGAGATCTTGAAATGTCATTTCTTTATCTTTCCCTGAATTTATAGAATGGTGTCTACCAGCCAGTGAGCTTGCTTTCACCCTGGAACAACTGACAAGCTGAGGAAAGTGATTAACAGACAATAAAGATGCAATGGGACAGTGTTGTTAAACTAGATCAGGGCAGGTTTAGATGAGACGTTAGAAGGAAGTTCTCTACCATGAGGATGGTGAGACACTGACCCAGGTTGCCTAGAGAGGTGGTGGAGGCCCCATCCCGGGAGACATCCAAAACCAGGCTTGATGGGACACTGAGCAACCTGATCTAGTGCAGGATGTCCCTGGAGGACCTCCCTTATGAGTACAGGCTGAAGGAGTTGGGGTTGTTCAGCCTGGGGAAAAGAAGGCTCAGAAGAACCGTATAGTGGCTTATCAGTACCTGAAGGGGGCCTTCAGAAAGGCTGGAGTAGGACTTTTTCATAGGGTCCAGGACTAGGAGCAATGGATTCTAATTGGAAGAAGGGAGATTTAGGTTGGATAGAAGTTCTTTCCTGTGAGGGTGGTGAGATACTGGAAGAGGTTGCCCAGAGAGGTTGTGGATGCCCCCTCAATCTCTGGAGGTGTTTAAGGCCAGGCTGGAGCATTGAGCAACCTGGTGTAGTGGGAGGTGTCCCTGCCCATGGCAGGGGAGTTGGAACTAGATGATCTTGAAGGTCCCTTCCAACCCAAGCCATTCTGTGATTCTATGCTCACTTCTGGGGATATGACATTTTGAAGGCCCCTTCTGTGATTCTATGATTCTGTGTTAAAACTAAAGAGCCATGTTTAACGTCCCATTTCCTTAACTACTTCTTTTGTTTTGTAGGGATCCACCTGTCATCAGTGTCGCCAAAAAACCACAGACACCAAGACCAACTGCCGAAACCCTGACTGTGTGGGAGTGCGGGGCCAGTTCTGCGGCCCCTGCCTCCGCAACCGCTACGGGGAGGATGTCAGAACAGCCTTGCTGGATCCAGTAAGAAAATTCTGAATATTCACTTTACTGTGCTTAACTTGAGCGTTGGTTACTTGCAGGAAAGGAGATTTAGCAGCAGAACTGACGGTGCTGTAGAGTACAGGGTTTCACAGAGTGTCAGTGGTTGGAGGGGACCTGGAGAGATCATCAGGTCCAGTCCCCCTGCCAAAGTAGGAACGCCCAGATCAGGTCACAGAGGAAGGCATCCAGGTGGGGTTTGAATGTCTCCAGAGAAGGAGACCCCACCTGCTCTTTGGGCAGCCTGTGCCACAGTTCTCTCACCTCTCACCCTGACAAGGTTTTTTGTTTCCTTTTTTCATATTTCTGTGTTCCCATTTTGATTCAGACTCACAGAGCCTTGTGTTGTTTACAGCTCATAGGAGTTGCTACTTGTGTAGCTTTATTTGCAGGAGTAAAACAGCAGAGCAGAACAGCTGCCAAAATATTTTCATATTTGAGCATCAGAATAGTGTTATCTTTGACCTGGCTTTAGTGACAATGTTTCCAAGCTGTGTTGTGGACCGAGTGCTGCTATTTTGGGCTGTGTAAGCAGTGTGGGAGTTGGCAGGGGTGGAATGCTTCCTGCTCTGATGTGCAAGGCAGTCAAAAGAGAGTTTAATCCCTTACAGACTCAAAGTTTATAGAAGTACACAGATTTTAGATGACTTGTGCAGCACTGATGTTCACTGTAGAATTCAGTGTGGAGCCAGGCCCTGTTTTGATTTGCTGGTGTGAACCTTGCAGCGTTCCAGTTTGGTTAGAATGGTTAGAAAGGTTTCTCTTCTCTTTTGTTTAGAACTGGAGGTGCCCACCCTGCCGTGGAATCTGCAACTGTAGCTTCTGCAGGCAGAGAGATGGCCGATGTGCTACAGGTGTCCTGGTCTACCTGGCCAAGTACCATGGTTATGACAATGTACATGCCTACTTGAAGAGGTGAGTGTGTGTGGTGGTGTGTCAGTGGCTTGGCTTTGCTCCTAGCAGTAAAAATTAGGAGATGAGCTTTCTACATCTCGTTTGTCAGGTCAATCCACACTGTCTTTAGAACCTGGGGTTTTGCTTAAGATTTTTCTGAATTGTTGGTTCTATCCTAAAATAAGTGACATACCCACAACTTCACCTGTGTTTATTGTTAGGTTTTCCACTAATTTATTTAAAGAGTTTCTAAACAGTCTTTTGCTACAGGGTAACTCATGTTTCTGCTTGTCTTTCAGTCTGAAACAAGATCTTGGAATGGAAGACTGAAGCTGTGACTGCCTTTCTATTGCGTGCTTTCACTGATGTCATATTGTTGTTTAATGGATTGGGATTACAAAGCCATTGCCTTCCTTCTCCTCCCTTTTTTGAGTAAACAAGGATAAAGAATTACCACTTTTCTCAAGTATGATTTTTTTCAAGTGCAAATCATACTTGGGAAAAGTGTTTAATGAAGGTACTGTCCCACAGGCCATTGTTTTCTTTTTAAACAGCTTTGCAAATCTCACACCATCAGTCCTTGCTTTCATGACAATGACTTTATTTAATTTCCTGAAAGGAGATGAGGCTTTAAGCCATGACATTTTGATTCATGTCGTGATTTGAGCTGCAGATTTATTTATGCTTTTAAACTGATCACAAAATGACATGGATATTCTCAAAATTCAGGCACTGTTCCCTCAGAACCAAGTGGGGAAAGGGATGTGCTTAACTCCAACCAACTTCTGCTTCAGGGTAAACTCTAACTGGACATAAGTGATAATTGGCATCATAAGAGTTCTCTAAAACAGCTATTCATTCTTAACTTCAGAAAGGAATCCCTAAAAGTGGCAGCTGAGCGGTCTCCAAGCACTAATATTTGGTTTTATAGAGTACTCAAAGTGCACATTGGCCATTTTAAGGGAGATCTCCAAGTCTCTTGAAAAAAATGCAGCAGAAGTGATTGGGGGTGGCACTTTCCTTGGATGAGAGGAGGTCACTGCTGAAACCCTGTACAGAACCAGCATTGCCAGATGATGCCTTGGATGAGAATGTAGTGATTCATGTTATGGAGTGACTGCTCTGTCTGGAACAGGATGTACCCTTTGTTAAATTGATGTTTGTGTGGGTTGTCTTCAACCTGCTCTTGCTGCAGCTGCAGAACTGCTGTTGTGTGAAATTGGCACTGATCCTGAGGAAGAATGATGCCTCCAGGCCAGGTCTTGCTTAAGTAGAGGAGTAGTGGTCCACTGTTGGACAACCACAAGTCAATGAAAGATGGTAACTTCTTGAATTTGGTTACTAAGAAAAAGGACAATGACAAATAGCCAGTGGAATCAAAGCCTGGGCTTTTTTTCTGTCTTGATAAAAATTACAATGTGAGGACTTTAAGTTCAGGTCCTACTTAAAGAGATTTATTCTTTGACTTAACATTGAGCAGCATAAACATATAAATGGATGATGTTCTCAAGGGAGACACTGGTTGTAGTAGCAGATGAGGAAGGACAACTTGCCTCATCAGAAAGGCTTCTATAGCTGAAAGGAAGATGTAATGGGTTTGTGAGCACTTAAGAGATGCAGTTTGTGCTGTGATCTTCTTAACCATCCAGCCATGTTTTTGTAGCTGTCTCTGCACAATTTTTTGTAGCAGGATATTGGGAGGGATGTTGTTAAATGAAGCATGAACACAGCAAAAACTAAGCAGAATAGCTCCAGAGTGCTGTCTGGATCAGTCTTGTGCACTTGATGCTGTGGAAAAGACTGTACCATGAGAATTATACCTGGAGATATGAGCCACATAGTGTCTTGGTTCAGTTCTGAAAACTACTGTATGAGCTTTGGACAAGGTTTAGGATGCGATGTTATAAATAATGTACAGTTAAATAGTAGGGGAATCAACTTTTATTGAGCACTGATATTTTACTGACTTGTCTTCTTGGACAGTGTTTGAACTGTGTGATACATAATGGGCCACAGTTTGTACCTTTCTGGGAGTTACATCAGTGTGTGAGGGGTGGAGAGAGGAGAAGTTTGTCTCAGACATCAATCACCTGTACTATTGGAAAATATGCCTTCTCTTTGTCTCGTTTTATAGTGTGAGTAGCTGTGCAATGCGAGATGGAGAGTGTTCTGCCTTCTAGGCATGTTTCACAAAAAAGAAACTCTAGAAATCTATATTCTGACAGAAAAGAACGTTGCTTTTGTGGTTTTTTTTTTAAATAACTTTTAAAGTTATTTTCAAATTGCTGGGCTTGCCTTCTGATTGCTTGAGTGTGAAAGGGTGGTGGTAACTGCAGACCCTTGTGCCATGTCATGGAGACTGCTGTATTTAGATTTACTCAGATCTACGGTTTTCTGTACAAACTTTCTCTATTTTAAAAATAAAATGTTTTCTGAGTTATTACTTTTTTTGCCTCTTTGCTGTTTTTTAAAAAGCCTGTCAGGGCTGTGCTTGGACTTCTTCACCTTTCAGGTAAACTTTTGTGAGGTAAAGGAGTGGTTTGCTCCTTTGGGGCAGTGCTGGGACTTGGGACACCTTTCTTTCCCCAGCTGTGTGTCCTTGAGCCAGGCTTGCTCTGATTCAGTTCTGGTTTCAAGGAAAGTTCTGTTACATGAAAAAAAAATCCAAACCGGAGTTGATGGTACAATTGGGAAGGGGTAAGAAGGCATAACATGTCTCTTAATAGCAGTAATTGCTCTGATCCCTTGAAAAAAAGATGAGTGGAACTGTAGAGCCTGCTGCGTTGAGCTGCATTCAAGGGGCTTTTCCCCTGGAGTATATTTTTGGCTAAAACTTAGATCTGCTTCTGAAAATGGTGACAAAACTTTGCTGTAATTAACAGATTTATGTCTGGACACCTGTTGGCTTTCTGTCTTTTCTTGTCAATGTCACTGCAGATAGAGAGGACGAAGCTGTGTGCTAGGTTGTGTCAGGAGGTGTGACAGAAGCCAGTGGTGAGCATCATTTTCTTTTAATCACCTGTAATAACAAAGTAAATCTACTAGTTCTCCCTCTCTTGGCTTTGCTTTCCCTCCTCTTGGCTCATATGTCCATGTGAAAGTGGGATGTTGGTGAATTGCTACGTGAACATTGACAATTGGCAGCCACCAGAGCTGAGGAAATAAATGCAAGATAAAAAAAACCTGCATTGTTTGAGTTTGCAGAGAATTGGTTACATCTCCTGTCTGAATATCCAGGCTCCTGCTGGAAAATAAAGCAACTGGAAATCTATTACCAAAAAACTTTGACAGTTTTAGACTTCAGGTGCATTTAGATGTTTTCTTTAGCTGGAGTAAAACACCAAGTTCAGTTGGTGCCAACTGTTTTGTTTAATGCCTTGGAGATTCACCACCTTTTAGATGTGCTCTAAAGTCCCAGATCTAGAAGCTTAACCGTGTTACTGCTCAAATGGGGATGAGCATGGCCTCTCTCATCTTACTTTATTCCTTTGTAGGGCTTATTAGCAGAATTTAGCAGTAGGAAGGACTATTTCTTAGTCCTTTGGTGGTTTGGGGCTTTTTTTTTTGTTGTCAGGTGTAGGAGGGGAGGGAGGAGTTGGTTTCAGTTTTGGGTATTTCTTTTTGAGGCTGGTGTAGTGTGAATACAAGTGATAGCAGTGAATCATCAGGGGAAGGAGGAAAAAAAAAAAAAAGAAAAAAACCTCTTTGGAAATAAGCCAGAGTAAAATTCTTTTTCTCATCGTGCTCTGTTCAATCTGCTTCCTCTTTAAAAAGAAAACTTTCACATTAGCAGAAAAATAAATGCTTAGCCAGAATTCTTTTTGTGTCCCTTTCAGCAGGGAGAAGGGGATGAGTGTGCCGAGCTCAATGCCCATGCTGGCTTCCTCCTGCCACAGAGAGTTAACACTCTCAGAGCTTTTTCTTCCCCCTTTATTTCTGTTCCCATTTAATTCTTCATGGAAAAATTTTACAAAAAAAAAGAGATGGTACAATTTTGGTTTTGGAAACCAAGCATCAAGTTTTGTTGTGAAGAATTGAACTGCTTTGATGTAATCCCAGGGTTTTTTTTTTCTTGGGAGAAGTACCTTCTCAGGTGGTTTTTTTTTGTTTTTTCTAAATGGCTGCTGTGGCTGGAAGGCAGCATCTGAGCTCCAAAGCTCTGAAGTACTCCTAGTAAATAAAATGATACTGGTGTGGATGGTATCTACAGATCCCATGTTCAGTCAATACCCCCAGCAAATGCAAAGATACTGGTGTGAATGGTATCTACAAATCCCATGTTCAGTTAAAGTCTTTTGGTGTGATTTTGAGCCACTTTTTCTGCAGCTCAAAGTCCAAAACCCCATTCTCAGGAAGGAAAAAATAACAGCTCAATGTTCTTAATGTGATTGCGAATAATTTTCATAAAGACACAGACCCATGGCAAGGTATAGTGTTTTTTTTCTTTCTCTGTGTGCCTTCTAAGCGGAGACATTTTCTCCTTGCAGGCAGAGTTACTCTGTTTTATAAAAATACTTGTAATTAACTGTATTATAACTTAAACAAAGGAATTGGGAGTATTGCAATCTGTTGGGTACCACTTTCTTTCTTCCTACCTGTTTTTTCCAGTTCTATGTCTGTCATCTGGGTTGGGTTTGTTTTTGGGTTTTTTTTTAATTTCTAAAGGAAAAGTTATGGGTAAGTGATACTAAGCTTAGCAAACTTGCTAATTAAGCCGAACTGATGAAATCCTGCCTATTTAGATACCATGTTGCCATGTGATGCTCCCAACATGCTGGGATCCACAAGGAAAGGTGATTCCTGACAGATCTTAGGGATCCCTGCTATGTAGTGTTAACACCAGCCTCGCTGGAGCCTCCTTGCCTCTTCAGGTACACCATGGCTTGCTGTATGATAAATAAGATTTGGGGGTTTTGGTGGAAAGATGTGGGATTTTTGGTGAAAAGAGGTGGGGGGTTTGTTGGAAAGACCCCCATTTGCACTAGAGAGCTTGTATGGTGACTTCTTGTCTGAAGGCACAGATGTTCATCAGCCAGTGTGTAGTTTGCTGTAGACCAGTTTGACTTCACCAAGGAGAACAACTGGGGAGAAACTGGGCTAACAATACCATGATCCCCCCTGAAGTCTCCTTAAACTAAATAACCACAGAAGAAAATGTAACTTGTTCAAAAAAACCAATGTCCATTAAATAGGGAAAAAAAATGCTTTCAGGTTTATAATTTGCTCTCAGTGTCCCCAGGGTTTACCCACTCGCCTATTTTTCTCGCCCTCAGTGGAAGATTTGCTGATGGCACAGGCTAGCATTTGCTATTTGTTGGTATAGATTAATTTGTTTAAAATATGATTTAAGTGGTGCTTGAGCTGTGGAAGTTGATCTATCTAGTGTGGTACCATGTAGCTGTAAATGACAGGAATGTCAAGGGTTTTTTTTCCTCTGATGTATATCCAAGCCATTAGCAATGTGTGCCTTTTGTTAGGTTTTTTTTTTTTTAGTGCTAAAGTCTGCTGGAAAAGGTGCAAATGATGCTAGAAAGCGAATACAATTTTCAGCCTTGATTTGAGCTGCAGGTTCATATTTTATTCTGGCTTGGTTTTTTGTTTGTGTTTTTTTTTTTTTTAAATCTGTTAAATGAGTCTGAAAGCAAATGGAACACAAGGAATTGGTTTTTGCTCACGTGTTACGTTCTCTTAGATAAAATGCTTTGTGGTGTCCTGCTTATACATCCAAAATCCTTGGGTGTCACTGACTCCTAGATCAGAGAGATGGGCTCAAGCAGGCTCCAAGGAGACTGACTCACGCTGAAGTCTCCTCCTTGACCTCCAGACAAACCTCTTTTATCTTCACCAATATGTGTTATTTTACTTTTTTGCAGCAGATCCCCCCAATTTCTGGTTTTGCCACCTGCTCTGTGGCAACTGACACTTCAGAGGGGTTGGCTATTTATTACTTTACTAGCCATGGGTAGGAATATACAGTAAATTCTTTACAAAATAAAAATCAATAGTGGCTGACACTCCGTGTATTGAAGAAAATAATTGTTTATGGCACTCAGCTTAAGCTGTTCTGGTAATCATGTTGAAAAATACAATATTTATTCATTAGATCAAATTTAATGAGGCCTCCTGGCAGTAATTATAAAAATTACTGTAGCAGTAAATTACTAATGAGTTGTGATGTGCTTTCCTACCTATGAGGAAGGTTTTGGGAGGGTGGAGAGGGGGGGGGAAGGCTGAAAAAGCTGATATCCAGACAACACTGGGGAGGGAGAGATCTTGAGGCGAGGAGTTGTTCACTGCACCTGAATGGTAAAAATCAAAAATAATTTAGAAAAAATAAAGAGGGTAGGAAAAAAGAATAGCAGAGAGACCTCATAATCAGGAGTTTCACTTTAAAAATCAGACTCTAGGTTCATTTCCAAGCCAAGGGAATGATGTTATTGATGGGAGGGAGATACTTCTTCACCCTAGGTACATCATCTTGGTCCACAAAAGCAGCCGAGGTGACCTAATTTACTGTAGTAGATCTTAGGCTGAAGGAGCAACTTCTTGCTTTGCTGTGTTTTGCATGAAACTTTGTAACAACTAGAAAGAGGAGGACGTTTCCTCAGTGCCCTCCAATCTTCAGAAGAGTCACCTAAGATGTGGAGCTAAGACAAAGGTTGAAATCCCCCACCAGCTCCCTTTTGATGCAGGGAGTCTGACCCGGATTTCTTTCTTCTTCTGAGACAAAGCTTTAAGGAATGTGGAGCCTTCTGGTAGCAAATGGTACACAGTATGAATAACACTGAGGCAAAAAGGTGTAAAAAGAAGAAGAAAAAAAAAAGAGGTGCTGTTTCCATCGAAAGTCTGGGTTTCCACTGAGTGTGGGGTGTTGCTGTGCTAGCAGAGGCTGGAGAGAGAGAAAGGGGTTCTGCTTTGTGCTGAAATTAATGCAGGAGTGAATTGGCATGTAATTACGTTTCTTTCTGTAGCTTGCAAAGATGTCCTAGATTTGACAGGAGGCCTGTGGTGTTGTAGAACAAGTGAAGGGGGCTGGTTTTTGGCAAATATTTGCTCAAAAGATTGATTGTGGGTTCAAGTGGCAAAGGGCTGTGGATTTTAATCTCTTAAATGCCCTTGTTGAAACTTGGAATGGGAAGAGTAGCACGATTTAGCTCCTGGGCAGGGATACTTCCACATGTTGTGGAAAAAGTGGGAGGAAAAGTGTCCATCCCAACTTGAGTCATCATCCAAACCCCTTGGAAGGAGCAGTAATGTCAATCCCTGTAGCACACAACTTGCTTCTGTGCAGAGATGCTGGCTTTCCTGGAGCTGAAGGAACCCCTAAAAGTCAAGTACTGCACTATATGGAGCCCAAGCCCCTCTGTGGCTTTAGAATCCTGCCCTAAATAAATAAAATGTATATAATTGTGTCTTGTGAAACCTTGTGTGAGCTAGCAAATAAACAGCAACAGGTCAGCAAGCATCAGGACTGTTTTGCAGTTGCCATAGTTTCAGGAAAAAGGGTAAAAATCTCCATTTTACCCCCCCTCTAAAAAGCAGTGTTTTGCAGTGTTTTAATTAATTTCCTGGCTTCTTGGTGTTGAAAGGAGGTGAGAAGAGCTTTTGCCATGATGCAATTGCAAAAAGACCAGGTGTTGCCCTTATCTAACTTCATTGCTTCAGAATCTACAGGGCCAGTGCTGTCCTGTCACCATGGAAGGGGCGACATGGTCACACTGCAGGGGAAAACGGATCAATTTTTGGCTGTGAAGGTGGCATCTTGGCTGCTTGAGTGCTGGGTTCTTTTCCTGGCTCTTGAATAGGTTTCCTCAGTGACCTCAGGAAATTCAGTCTCTCCCTGTTTCCCTTTTTAAAGTGTGGAAATCCCTCTCTCAGGTTTTTCCCTCGCAGTCTGGTTGAGAAAATAAAGTTGTGTAGATTTTTTTTGTGTGAGTTCTTTTTTGTTTGTTTGTTTTGTTTTGTTTTATTTTATTATTAGCTAAACTGGATTTGGCAATGGACAGATGTTCACTTTGCATACAGCTGTGCTGGCTGAAGATGCTGTTTTCTTTATTTTCCTTGTGTTTCTGGAGCTGTTGTGTGGCTCAATTAACACTGACAGAAAAACACTGTGGTCTTCAGAGAGGAAGCACTTTAGAAACAGGAGCTTCCATGGGCTGGATCTTCAGATCTGCTGCTCAGCCACAGCTGAGATCCGTGGAAGCTGAAAAAGCTGAAGCCCTGAACTACAACAGTTTACAAAAACATTGTAGTTTGTGGCTGGCACGTGAATTCAGATCATCTTCCATCTCTGGTAAATACAAAAGGAAGACTTGATGGAATTATTTTCTTTTTTCTTCTGTTTGGATTTGTTTATTTATTTTTTTTTTAATCTGAGGAATTTTGTCCCCAGAAGTCTCCAAGCTTCCACCACAGGCTGTCTGTCTATTGTTTCATGATGCAAATGTGAATTCTTATGGAATCTTAGAGTGGCAAAACAGGACCAATTCACCTCATATTTCTTCTTCCACATCTATGAAATCAGTTCAATGTGTGCGTATGAGGAGAGAGGATGGGAATACTATGGAACTTAGCCTAAAAACCAAATAACAATGACAAGGCTTTTAAGAGAGGATGTCTCACAACCTGCCACAAGCAGCAGTAAGATTGTTGCAGTGAGCTATTACTATAATTAAATTACATCATGCTATTGCATTAAACTAATCTGTCAGTAATACTGTATTTAGCAGCCAGATTTTTGTCAGTAAACATCACGAGCCCTTAAAATTCTACTTTTTTTTATCTTGCAAAAATGCAGGGGGAAAAATAGAGAAATTGGAGCAGCAGAACATCACATGAAAAGCAGTAGCCATGGAAAAGGGCCAGCTGGTTCAACATGCTGGTGCTTTTAAAGCAGGTGAGTTATGAGTGTTAGAATACATTTCCTGAAAGGGTGGAACATGAGATGTATGCACGAAGTGCCTGCTATTGCTTTAAAAATGTTAGATGCCCATCTTAAAAAAAAAAAAAACAAAAAAAACAAAAAACATTTCTCTTTTCAAGTGTTTTCCTGGGCTTCAGAAAGCGGGAGGTTAAATCAGAGGCTGCTGAGAGTAAACTGTTAGGGAAAAAAAAAATTAAAAACCCCATGCAAATAATAACTGAGAAAAAAAGCTGCAATCTTGTCCCTGAACAGAGGCAAGAAAAAGGAGGCTGCACATCACTCAGAATGTGATGAGGGGAAGAGGGCAGCTGATCAGAGGGACTCCTCAGCCTTTAGAGCAGTGTTGGCTCTCACACACCTGGGAAGCAGAATAATGTTTTTCAGAGCAAAGACTTCACTCAACACCATTCTTCAGACCAGCAGATCTCATCCTCTCCCAGTCTGGTAAGCTGCTGTATGTTTATTCTGGCACTAGATCCTACCCCAAATGTGTTACTGCGGCTCTTGTCCCCATCCCTTTTTTACCTTTCTAAAATACAGAGTGTCCTCACTGCTCCTCGCTGTTACCAATTGCAAACTTGGGTATTTAGCAAAGATTATCAAGGGAAATGACAAGCAGATTGCTGTCCCTTTGCTTCCACAGGCAGTGAACAAGCAACCAATGTAAACTTAACATTTGCCATACTGCTGTAGCAGCAACTGCTTCCTAAATTTGCCTTGAAGTATTCACTTAACCCCCTCGGTCCTTTGTGATACCCAGGATGGCTGTGCCATTCATTATAGATTCAGAATGTATACAGGGGGGTCCTCTTCTAGCTCCTGGGGGTAGGAGCAGGATGAAAACACCATGAGACTTTATTAAGTCTTACAAGACTGCCACCCCTTGCCTCTGGCAGCCTCGGGGAGTGGGAATTAGGCTTTCCAGGGAAATGGTGATAATCCATAATGCATATTGATGGCTGTGTCCATCGTGTAGGAGAATGCTTTTGGTGAAAACTTAGGCTAGGCTGTAATAACACTTTGCACTTCTTTGTTGCCTTTCATCTGAGGATTTCATTCTGCCCTTAAAAGCTTTCATTAACTAAAATTCCCAACCCTGTGGTGCAGTAACTGTGCATTAACACCTCCACCATATGCAAAATGCAGTTCAGAGAAGTAAGGACTGGTGTGAGTGGTTTGAAAAGCTGGAAAGGATGGGGGGGTGGTGAGAGAAGGGAGGGAGAAGCCCCCTGGAATTGATTGTTCCCACATCTGAGTGCTAGCCCTGTGTTTTCTACCTAAAAAAATACCTTAGGCTGGCAACTGATGCTCTGACTGCACTTTTAAAAGATGATGGATGTCACATTGAGCGATGTTTCCAAATTCTCAAGACATTTGGTTTTCCAGGTTGGTTGATTATTAGCTGGAAATCTGTCCTTTTGATAAAACTGGATGCAGATGTGCTCTAATTGCCTGCAGAGCCCAGGTATGTGCTTTCCCCATTGTTAAGCTCTGGGATCTGGTTTCCCCAGGATTCGTGTGACTGTTGTGAATGCCACTTAGACATGTTCCCCCAGAAGAGAATGTGCCCCTAAAGCTACAGCCTGTCGTCGCCGTGCTCCCTTCCCCCCCACCCCCCAAGCCTCTACAAAGCTCTCCTTTCACAGGATTCAACGGTATTGGTTCTTTTGGGATCAATGGGGAAAACTCACCACCCATCTCCAGTATCTCTGAATTACAGAGCAGGACCAGATCAAAGGGTGGAAGAAGTTCCCTCATTTATCCTGCCTCTGTGACACATCAGAGTCTGTGCTGCATTCATTTGGTGTAGGCGGGCTGTACTCTCTGAACATATTTATAAAGGATTAACCTGTGCCGTGTATTCCTAAAAACTGATTTAGTTAAAACACCTATTTTATTCTACTTGTCTCAGCCACACAAATCATTCCCCCTTTAGCTTTGATATTAATCTTTTTTTTTTATTCTTCTGCTGCACACACTGCACATTATTGGGATTCCTGCTATGTGTGACAGGCTGTTTTATATTTTCTTTTTTTTCCTTTTTTCCCCAGCTGATACTTCTCTTGTCTGAGAAAATTTTAACCTGCAGCAAAAGTCTTCGTGAATAGAAAGTGCTGCTTAGCAAATGCTGTACAGGGTGCCCTTGCTTTAAAAGAATTTGGAAGCAAATCAGGAGCAGTAAAAGGATGCTCCCAGACTGCAAACAATTGCCACTTCCCCCACCAAATTAGCTATTTAAAAATATTTAAAATATTTTTAAGGATTCACTTTGACGCAGGTGGCATTTAGATAGCTGGTAGGAGAAGGATTAAAAGGAAATATAAATGAGTATCTCAGCAATGGGGAATTCTGTCTCTATCTATAATATGGTAAGAAAACTCCAAAACATTAAGCATGATTTGAGAAGCTGACAACCAGGAATTCAGGATAAAACTGAAGGAGGAACAGATTTTGGGGTAATTTACTAGAGATTAGATGAAAAATGACCAAAGCAAACACAGGAAATACTGTTACTTCAGAGGTGTGACAGCCAGACTTAGGGTTTCTTCCCACCTCGATCTTCAGCCCCGACATTCACAGCTTGGTTTGATTTTGGTCTTGTTTTGGGTTTTTTTTTTCCCACCTCATATCAGCTTATACTTGGGTAGCAGCTGTGTGAGAAAGCTTAGGGAGTTTTGTTTGCAATATCTAGCATCTCCTGGCAAAAAGGAATGGTGGTAGTTGATTATATTTTCACTGCTTATCTGATTGCTTTTGAATTCAAGGAGTTGAGCCCATTTTGAATTCTCTTCTCCATTCCATGATTTTGTTAAATTCATGTGTCAGCTCTGATTTGTTGTGCCATCAGTCCATCTTACCCAGCTATCAGAAAAGACAAAAATCAGCATGTGTAATAGGGCAGAAGGAGGACCCTTCTCAGCAACCCATCAAGCAGTTTTTCGAGTTCATTTTCTTCCCCATTGTTCAAATATCAACTCAGAAGCTCACAAATGTTTCTTTTTCTTGCCAAGACAGTGGTCCTTTTGCCCTGGCACACATTAATGATGGGTTGGTTTTTTTTTTTCCCTTGTGTTTTGAGTGCAGCTGAACAACAAATTCCTCTCTGTTTAACAAGCAACTTCCTCATATTAAGTTCTTTTCCGTACCAAAGTATCTTTCTTTTTAAATTTATTTCAGCACAGCTCTGCATTTTTGTAGTTGGAGATTAAGTGCTGACAAGTGAACGGCAGCAATTCTATGGGCTTGTGGGCTTTCACATCAGCCCCTCTAGAAGCCCATCTTGTCTCCAGGAGCCACAGCAGCAAAGTTGGTGTTAAGAAAATAAACAAAAATAACTCCTTCAGAAGAAACCCAACCACTTTTCTTACACACATTCATCGGACTGAAGGGTCTTTAGTTGACACTCATTTCACATTCCTCCCTGAAACCCAGATAATTTTGGGTTTTACAGCAGCAAAATAACTTGCTGCCTCTTTTCCCACTTTCTTTAGGTGGAAGTTGGCTCCTCAGAGGCCATAGGAGGACAGAGAGAGGTTTGTACCTACGTCTGGAGTCTTTTGTTCTCTCCCAGTTAGCTTTGGTTGTTAAAACAACCATTTCAGTAATTTCTTGGCTGGCTTTTGCGAGGAGGAGAAGAAAAATATATAAAATCTTGGTCTTTGCAGCTCCTGGGAGAGAGGTTGTCATAAAGTTGCTCCCTCGCTTGACTGACAAGCACCTTTGTGAACACACAGTGTGTTTCATCTGGGAGCACTGGATGAATATCTTTACCCCCCCCACTCTGGACCAGCCCACCTCTCCTTGCAATGTGCCTTTTTAGCTTTTTTCTCTTCCGATTGCAATCCCTGCCTTTTGTTCCTCCTTCTCAGGAGTTAACACCTCCCCACCTTACAAGTCAGCAGCCCGGTTCTGTCAGTTAAAAAACCCCAAATAACAAACCTTCCTCCCCTGAAGGCCTTCCCCTTTCAAGTGAGTGTTTTCACTTGCCTGAAGGGGAGTGCTGCCATAACCCCAAGATTTCCTGGATGAGTTTGGAAACCTGTGTCTGTGTATCCCTCTTCCAAAGGGGGAAAGGACATCCCCTCTTCTGGCAGCTCCTATGCGTTGGTAGTCCCTGCCACATCCTCTGTTACACTCTGCTCCTCACAAGCCCCTGTGCTTCAGCCCCTCTGTGTCTACCATCTGGAACAGGATGCTCAGAGAGGTTGTGGATGCCCCCTCCCTCGAGGTGTTTAAGGCCAGGCTGGATGAGGCATTGAGCAGCCTCCCTGTCTGTGGCAGGTGAGTTGGAACTAGATGATCTCTAAGGTCTCTTCCAACCCTTTCTTCTGTCCCCCTGCAACACTGTCACCTCCACCTGCTCCAGCCATTGGTCACAGCCCAGGACCCAAACACATTTGCCTCTGTTGAGACATCCCACTGTTGGCCTTTTGCAGATTTCCAGAAAGCTGGATGACCTGTGACACAGGCTTCCAGTTTTTCTCTTCCTCCTTTTTTCTTTTTTTTCCCCCCCGTCTGGTGATTTTTCTCTGGCCTGAAAAAGAGTGCATGGACTTGGGGTTTTTTTTCTTTTATTTTTTTTTCCTCTCCTTTTACCCTGTTTAACATCTCTGGCATCACATCCCCACCTTTCTTGCTGAGGTCTTCTCTTTTTTTTGGGGTTGTCTGTTCAGTGTTGTTTCTCATTTCCTAACAAGCTGCTATTAAGAAATGCTGGACACATCTTCTGCTGCAGGGATTGTTGAGTGTTTCTAGCCCAGAGCCAGGAGACTGTTGGCTCAGGGGCAAGAGGCTACTTCTCCACAGAAAGGTGGAACACGAGGTGACACCATAAAGGGAAGCACTAACAGAATTCATCTTCCTTTCAGAAGACCTGGAAAAGGGATCCTAAAGACAAATGGAAGATGGGAGATAATTTGATGTGATTTAACGTCATTTAATTGCTCACGTTTGTTATTTCTGAGCCTGTGATGTTTAAACTGTGCATGTATGCATATTTTATTTTTATTTTATTTTTCTGTTCCTTTCACCTCCTCACCTTATCTCACCTTGCTTTGAAACAGCATCTGCTTAGAAATCAAAGGTTTCTGTCTCATGTCTCAGACGGTGGCATGTCTCAGGCAGGTGCATTAGAGACAGAGGGATTTAAAAAACAGGAAGGATAAAATTGTTGGGATGGCTGAAGCCTTCTCCTGCTTGGCAGCGTGTGGAACAAATTGGTGTAGAGGGGTACATGAGAGACAGAGGGATTTACAAAACAGGAAGGATAAAATTGTTGGGATGGCTGAAGCCTTCTCCTGCTTGGCAGCGTGTAGAACAGGCTGGTTGTAGAGAGGTACATGAGAGACAGAGGGATTTACAAAACAGGAAGGATAAAATTGTTGGGATGGCTGAAGCCTTCTCCTGCTTGGCAGTGTGTGGAACAGGGTGCTACAGAGAGGATGGACGTCCTTCCCTGCAGGAAGCTCCAGGAAGCTTCTCCTACCAACAATGATTATTACAGGATTCAAGGATTCAAGTTTTGTTTGTTTTCTCTCCTGTTGAGTTTTTGGTTTTTGTTTTTTTTCATCTCCCCAGACCCAAGGGACAGATGGCCAAGCAGAACTGAACACGCCACTCCACTGGTTGTTCCCAAGCATAACCTCCCTGGTGTTCAGGGCAGACCCCTTTTTCACCAGCTCCTCAGTTCCCCTCCCCTCTACATTCCCCCCAGATGGGCTCTGCTCCAGCAGGGAGGCTGCCTTGGAGCCCAGCTGCATCACACAGCATCTTCTGGCAGTGTTTTTGCTCCCTGGTGACTCACAGCATTTCTGCACCTGATGGCAGAAGATAATCTGTCACCTCAAATCCTATGAGTTCTGCAAGACAGCTTTTACATAATCACTGGGTACTTTTTACCCCTCTTTTCTCCTAACATGAATACAAGGTCCAGCTTGACTCCCCCATACATTCCTTTAAAGAAAGCAGCTGTGTTGTCCTTCAGGAAAACAGCTTGTAATTTAGCATTAGTGCTTTATGTCCCCTAGGCAACGCTTTCTTCAGGACATATATTTCATACAGGCATTGCAGTATCTCTATGGGACTTTAGTTTTCCTTTAAGGGAATCTAAAAGCATTTAATCCCACAAAGCACTGATTGATCTTCCCCACACCATGTCTGGTGTTTCTCTCAATGTCTCCTCTGCCATACACAAATTTTATTTCCTCTCTCCATCTCTCAGATGTCTGAACTGACCTCGGAAGCCTGAGCTGGCTTTGCACTGCCCATCTTTGTCCTAGGCTGAGTTTTCCCATCATTTGGCTGCCTCTCCATTGTGGTCAGCTCCATCAGCCAGTGGCTCTTTGCTTTACTCAGGAGGCTCCTAAGGAGAACATGCGTCAGCAAACAGAATCAGAGAATGGTTTGGGTTAGAAGGGACCTTAATAATCACCTAGTTCCAACCTCCCCTCCCTTGAGCAGGAACACCTCCCACTAGATCAGGTTGCTCAGTGCCTCGTCCAGCCTGGCCTTAAACACCTCCAGGGAGAGGGCATCTACAACCTCTCTGGACAACCAGTTCCAGTGACTCACCACCCTCACAGTAAAGACCTTCTTTCTTATCTACAGCCTAAATCTCCCCTCTTCCAATTTGCATCCACTGCTCCTAGTCCTGCCATCCTGGACCCTATTAAAAAGTCCTACCCCCCCTGCCTTTCTGTAGCCCCCCTCAGGTACTGATAAGCTATTAGGAGGTCTCCCCTAAGCCTTCTCTTCTCCAGGCGGAACAGCCCCAACTCCTTCAGCCCGTCCTCATAAGGGAGTAATATGCCAGCAGTTGGATGGCTTTTTCCTTTCTGTTCTCAGTTTCACTTTTGGTACTACAAGACAGCTGTGGAGAGCAGGCAGGTGGCCTCATCTTAAAAAGAGTTGAATTAAGATAGTAAGAAACATGACAGCCTTGTTACTTGCTTTGGAACTTCTCTCTACATTCTCAGTGCAAGCTGCTCTGTTTATTGCTGCTGCTCCTGGTGGCCATTTCACCCTTGGACTTAGAGCATGGCCCTTCTATTGTTACAAATTCTGATCCCAAAAGGCCTGAGGAACCAAGCTTAGTGAAGTCTTCTAAGTGGTGCTAGAGCACACTTTGATGGGCACACACAGATGGAGAAAAAAACCCAAGCAGGCAAGGAAGAAGTGGGAATGCAGATTTTAGGGAAGTCTTTCAAAGTCTGAAGTAACTGGCAAGGTAAACACAAGGTTCTTTCTGCTTTTCATAATACTGGTGACGTCAATTCATGATGAAAAGCTATTCTGAGTTGCACAACGCGGTAAGATATTTGCCAAAAAAAATTCTTTAGTTCCTATTCTATGGGGTTTGGTTTTGTTTTTTTTTATTATGGACAAGAAGTGCCATCCATCCTGATTGACTGTTGGCATGCAGCTCATCACATAGCAACTGTGTGTTGATGGATCAGCCAGTCTCATCCAAGTGTCAGGAAGATTATAAAAAAAAAAAAAAGGGAGCTGTCTGTAGTTGCTCCATCTCGGAGGAGACTGCCAACTCACCCTAACAAAAGAAAACATTAGTGTGCTATTTGTGTCTCACAAAGAGGCTGTGATAAGATGACATGATAAATGATAGAGAGCTTTTTTTTTCACACACACATCCCCCCCAGTAAAAACACATAAGGTAGCTAAATTGTCAAGTGTAAGGAATCTCTTTGGTTCTGGCAACTGGGGGATGAGCCGTTTATTTGAAAAAAGGGGAAGTGGTCAGAAAAACAAGAGTGGGGGTTCTGGGTTTTTCTGTACTCCTGAAATTCCCTCTAATTGCATTAAGTAATTATATGATGCAGTAACTCACATACATAGGCACGGGAGCACCCACCTACGCCTGCGTGCAGGGAGGAAAAAATTATAAAAGGCCAAATTACTAACTTGCTTTCAGATGTCCCACAGAAAATTGTAGAGGCAATCAAGCTACCATTCTGCTGGCTTGCTCGTGCTAATGGCATGTGTTTTGTTACTCTGCATTAAAGACAGAAAGGAAGGTGATTCCTGGGAGGTCCCTTAAAAATCAAACCCCTAGCTTCATCTATTAGTCTCGCAGCACCCAGTATGGGAGTAGCGTGTATTGACTGTAACTGCATGTACATATAGTGTCATCCTCTGTGACAATTGTTTGTGATGTCCAAGAAGACATTTGGTTGCCTGGTTCCATGATTTGAACTGATATTAAATATTAGTGCAGCAGGTATGTCCCATTCTGAGGGTGGTGAGACACCGGAACTGGTTGACCAGAGAGGTTGTGGATGCCCCCTCCCCAGAAGTGTTTAAGGCCAGGCTTGACAAGGCACTGAGCAACCTGGTCTAGTGGAAGATGTCGGGGGGGGTTGGAACTAGATGATCTTCAAGGTCCCTTCCAATCCAAACCATTCTATGATTGTTAGATATGATGATAATTTGTCCCTGTGTGATTAAGAACATTTCATTGAATCATAGAGTTGGAAGGGACCTTCAAAAGCCATCTAGTCCAAACCCCTGCAGAAAGCCAGGGACATTCTGCATTTAATCAGGTTGCTCAGAGCCTCAGCAAGTCTTGGATGTCTCCAGTGATGGGGCCTCCATCAACTCTCTGGGCAACCTCTTCCAGTTTCTCACCACCCTCACGGGGAAGAACTTCTTCCAAATGTCTCATCTAAACCTGCCCTGCTCTAGTTTGCTGCTGTTCAGCACTGAGTTGCTGTTGAGAGGCACATCATTATAAAAAAGTCCCAGAGATGAGAGGAATGGTCCCTTTTACCCACTTCCACTGCACTTACAGAATTAGAGTGAGACCAGGAATTGGGTGTCACCATTAGTGCACCTTAACTACAGTTAATGGCCCTCTCCTAGTGATGGTTAAATGCTGTGTACCAATACCTTTGAACACGTTGATCATTTAACATCATCTGAATGATCCACTGGAGGAGTTGGTTTTCAACATTAGTACTAAGTTTTGGAGGTATCAAGCAGCCACTTCCCTTCTCTTCTCTGTGTTGCCTAAAACAAATGTGAACACACACCACTATAACAAACTACATCTGTCAGCATAAGAGAAGAATATCCCTGTTTTACCTCCAGATCTGGACCAAAATGAGACTCATAATCTGGTGCTTTCCATTTTGCTTCCTAATATATGAGAAAGAGAGGAAAGAAAAAAAAAAAAAGAGAGGATTTCAATCTCCTGAGTAGTTTCATGGTAATTTTAGCTGCTCAAATTTAAACAAATCATTTGATGTATGGAGAGAAGTTACATGTTTGGAGTAGTTGGTTTAGGAAAGCACAACTCTTAAATCAATGGAATCAGGAAAAAGCTTCCAAGTATCACTCCCAACTGCCTATAACTGGCACCTACACTCGTGCTGTGTTTAAATTGATTCTAAGTTTAAATCCATCCATCCCTTGGAAATTAAAAAGAAAAGCACATCATCCATCCCTTAAGATTAGTAAAGAAAAGCACATGTATCTAAATTAATTTCTTGATGACTTCTTGCATCTAATATGAAGTTGAATTCTTCTCAATGAAGTTCTTAAAGAGAACCTCATACATCAGCAGATCTAGTCTAGTGTTCTGGAAAACAAACCAGTTTATGTGAGGAACATCCTGCTGATATTTGGGTAAAATACCCGATTTTTCTTCTGAAAGTTGATTTCTTTTTTCATCTGGGTGTTCCTTTACCTTCAAGAGATAGCATGTTTTCGTGAGTCAAATGTCTCATGCACCCACTTCTGCAACAGTGCAAAGGAAATTACAGATTTTGGGTATTTTAACTTAAAGCAATGAATGCTGTTCTGCTGCTTCTATGCTATAGTGTGGAGGACATAGAGGATTTATCCTGTGAAATGGTGAAGGAGTGGAAGACCTGTGTAGCAACATTTTGTGCTGTTAAGAAGATAATTAAATTCTACTCTGGAAAATAAGGGCATTTTGCAACCTGAAGTGGTCCAACCCCATAAAAGTATGGTTACACTCCAGCAAAACCTTTTTGTCTGAGATGCACAATAATGTATTTATGTCTCACATAGACTAGAGATTCCTCATTCCAAATTTCAGGTTTGAGTTCCTGTAAAAAAGAAAATTTAAAAAGGAAATTAAAAAAAATTTAAAAATAAAATTAAAAAAGTAATTAAAAAGAAAACAAACAAAACAGAACAACAGGTATGCAAATATCTAATTCTATCAAAATGGGCGTCCATGGAAGTTTTAAAAGAAAAAAAACAAATAAACCTAAAAAAATCCCCAAAAAAACTAACCCAACATATAATCAGAGCATCACAAAATCTTGTGACAATTTGGCAGCCTGCTCTATGTTTTGACTGACCTTGTCTTCTCCAGCTTGGGAGTCTCCTTCCCCAGCTTGGGAGTATCTGAATTGTGGCTCTAAGAGCGGATGGAGTGGAGTGTGGTGTCTGTGGTTGTTATTAGGAAAAAAAAAAAGCAATCTCAACCTTGGGGTGGGGGCTTTTGGGGAGGTAGCATTTCATCCCTGTTTTTAAGGTAACCTTCATAATCCTGGATGGAAGGAGCTATAGCCCCAGAAGCGAGCTCCGACTTCCCATCAAACTGTCAAAGAAATAATAATCAGGCTGTCACCAAGACACCGGTGGCTCAACAGCAGAGGAAACCTGCTTAGGCATAAACCAAATTGTTCTATCATGGAGCCACTGTTGAGAACAAGACTTTTCTATCACTTTTATACCCGTGGAAATTAATCTAATTTGATCCCCTTTTAATTAGCCTCTTTATGTCGCGTGCAAGTACCGATGCTTGCAGGAGAGAGGGGGAAAAAAAGAATTCTAATAATCAAATTATTCTATGGTTAGAAAGCATCAGGGAGATAATTTTAATTTAAAAAAAAAAAAAAAGGAAAAAGAGGCAGGAATATTTTAAAAGAAAAACGTTATTTCTTACAAATTACAAAGTGCTGCTCTCTGGTGTAACGTTATTATTCTGTGTAGCAATTTATTAAATGAAGCAATTTATGGTAGCATCTCTGAAAAATGCCACCTTTTATTGAAATGAAAGCAAGTAATAGCATAAGGACTGTAAAATAAAAAGGCAGAATATCTCCTTTTAGACCATTACAAAAATACATGCATTGTCTGTTTGACAATCAATACGCTGCCATAAAATAAAACGGAGCTGTGGTATCATCATCATAATTTCTATTTCAAACGGTTTGCTGAGAGACAAATTGTGTCTTTTATGGAAAAAAATGACAAATGGTTTAATTCAATATCCCAGGCATGTGTCTTATAGAGGAGCTGAAATTCTGCTGCAGCTCGGTGCTGTTAGGCAAATATTTTAGGATCATCACAAGTTTAAAAAAATCAACAGACATGTGGGAGCACATCCATTTATTTACACTTGTGCTGCCTTAAAATTCAAAATGTTATTTGAGGCTTTTAAGACACTACTGTGGGATGTTAAATTACTGCTGAATTCTTGCTGTTCTGAGATACCTTTCAACCTGACAGGATGCGTGATGATGATGATGATGATAATAACAGCAGCAGTGGTGCAGGGATCTTTAAAATAATCTGGGGCTTGTTGCTGTAAGATAAATACCATTTTCCTTAACCCCTGGTTTTTATGATTCAGCATTTCTGATGCAACAAGGTGAAATAATGAAAGTAAAATAACAACAGGTTTGTGTGTGGGATGGGAGAGGGAAAACGAGCATTGTCAGAATATCTGCAGAAATTGTAAAGGGAAAAAAAGAGCTCTTATAAAAATGGCACTTCCCTTTCTACTCCCCCCCCCTCCGCGGGGGAAAAAAAATTTCCTTCTCTTGTTTTTACTATTCCCTATGTTTATTCCTTTTTTCTTTTTGATTTTGTCCTTTTGTTTCCCTTCTCTCCTCAGATGTTTCTCGTTCCTCCTCGCTGTAGAGGCTACTGGCAGCTGGGGACAAAGTGACACAGGCATGGGACTGGCGTGGGGATAGACAGCAGGTGAAGGACACCCAGGAGGAAGAAGATGGGAGCTCATAGTTTGCCACCACGTAGGTACCTGCCACCAAGCCTGTTTTAGTGCCTCTTCTCCTGGGGACAGGATGGGGAATGTCATACTTTTCCGCTCCTGCCTTTGTCAGTCAGAGCTGGGGAGGCGGAGGAGGTGATGGTGAGCATGTTCTCAGGTGAGGATGGGGGCTACCAGCCTGGATCAGGAGGGGAATAAAAGGGTGCTGCCGCCTCCATCCCACTGATGGGTGTCCATCCTTTTTAAAGGTCCCTCTGGCGCTGCAGGAGGCGATAATCACAAACCAATTCCTGCAGAGATGGGAGGGAGAGACCTTTTTTTTTTTGCTTTCCCACTATCAAAATAGTTTTATATCCCACGGATGTGTATGGAGGGGATGTCACTGCTTGCTGGTGGATGATGTCACAGGGAAGCTGCGCTGTGGGATCACAGGTCACCTCTGCCGGGGTCCGGAGCTTGAGTTATTAATCAGCTAATGATGTAATTCCTGGTGATAAGCAGTGTGCTTAGAGCCAGTTAAATAAGAAAGTGTGAGCGTTCCTGCTTGTATTTACTTTCCCAGGCATGGATGTCACTTGAATGCATTCCCTCCCCCCCATCCTGTCCCACAACTCTGTCACCTCTCCGGGACCCCTTTCCTCTCATGTCCCCCTCCCGGGGAGAAAAAGTGCGGGGTGCGCCTGGATTTTGCTGAAGCTGTTCCAGCCAACCTCGGGCTCTTCTGCTGTAGTGATAACCAGGATCCCCCCGTGGGATGAGGAGCGGCTTGGACCCCACTGGGGTGGTTTGGACCCCACTGGGGCGCGTTTCCTCTCCATCGGCGACCGTCACGGCGGAGCTGCGAAGCGGCGACGGGAGCCTCGTACGCCCCATCTCCGGGCGCAAAGGGGAAATGAATTTCCCTCTCAGCATTGCTGGCGGCCCTGTCGGGGATGAAAACCGCACACCTCTCCCTTCTCCAGGTTCTCCTTCCGTCCCCCCTCCCCGCTGTCGGTGTCCGCACCGGGCGGCGCCCGCCCGCGCCTGAGGAGGGGCGGCAGCTGCCGGCAGGGGGCGCTCAGGCTCCGGGAACGCGCTTCTGCTGCGTCCCGCTGCCCGCTCCCGTCCCTCCACACGCTGTTCCCCGGGGACAAAGACGGGGTCTGCCCCGGGAGCCTGGCCGGTACCGCAGAGTCGTACCGTAATGTGGGAGCCTAGAGGTTGCGATACCCTGGGCCTGAGGGACAAGGAATGTTGCTGCGGCGCGGCCCGACCCCGGCCTCCCCGAGCGCACCCGCCACAAGTGTCCCCCCGCGGGGTAGGGGAATGGCGGAGGGGTCTGTCTTGGGCCTGTGGGCTCGTGGGTCTGGTCTCGGCCCGTGGGAACCGGCAAAGGGTTGGAGGAGTCCCAGCTGGTTCCCGGCAGAAGTTGGTGTCCGAGGTGTTGTTCTTTGTGCGGTTTCAGGGCTGTGGGTGACACCCCTGGCCCGGGGTGACTTCCAGCCCTACCTCAGGGTGACATGAAGCCCCATCGCCGGGCTCCGGGACGGCGGTTTTTTCCCCTTCTTTTTCACAAATTATCGTTGGAAAGCAGGGGGAAATGAGAAAAGCCGTTGTAATTTTTACAAATCCTTTCAAGTCCATGTGCTTTAAATGCCAGGAGTTGAGATTTTTTAGATTTTATTGGTTTTATACCTTATAATACACGAGATTCTTAGTCTTCGGGTCCATGCTCGCTCTTTACTAGGGATCCATATTCCAAAAAGACTACTTGAATTTCTTTAACATAATCTCCGATCTTAGTTTGTAATTACTACTGATACAGTCTTGTTTTTGCAGGTATCTTTTAG
>VZTY01005834.1:128035-162884 GCA_013400935.1 Turnix velox
AAAAATGAAGAAAGCCAGAGGAAAATACAGTGAGCCTGCGGCCAGCACAGCCTTTACTCCTAGGTATGATCCAAACATTTAGGAGCAAATCCTTGGCAATATTTATTTCCAGAGTGAACCTCCCCGATTCACCTCAGCTCAGGATCTAATTCCAGCTTGTGACATACCCAGGGTCTGTAAAAGGTATTCCAGAGGCACCAAAAAACCCCAATTTTGCATTTCAAGGAAAACCAAACTGAGCCAAAATACATTTTCATTCTCTGCTATGTTAATTATCAGTGACTGCAAAATTCTTTGTTTCCTGTGCACACAGACATGTTTTTAAGCAGAAGCTGGATGCAGTGCTTTAAAGTGAGAAGTAATTTCTAGTTTGATTCCTTGTTTTTAATTATTTTTTTGGTGATAGGTGTGTGGTTATTTCACTCCAGGATATGTGAGTAAATCTTCTAAGAAATGAGACATGCTCTGCTTTGTTGCTGCTGATCCTGAAAAGGCTTTTAGTGACTGCACCATTCCAAGGGCCTTTAAAATGAGAAGTTAAATTGTCACATCTCAAAAGTTTGTTTCATGTGGTGTTTTACTCTCTTGCTCACATTTACCCAGTGCAGCCTTGAGGATCAGGCAGTACTTCAGGTAGTGGCTTATCAGTTATTTTAAGAAGAGATTTCCCCAAATGGCCCCCCACAGAAGGAGGTGTTCTTCAGGAGAAGGATCAGCTTACCTAGATTCCCAAACCCCTCACCTTGCTGAATTCCATCCCTGGGTTTCTTTAGTGATTTCTCCTTTTCACGTGTCAAACCACTTTCCTACAGAATAAATATTCAGCAATGGGGAGGGAGGGAGAGGGAGAAAAAATAGGCCTCCCAGCGAGCTATTGATTTGAAATATGAAACATTTTATTTATACAGGAAAAAACACAGCCATAAGGAAGCAGTTTGATATTGCACAATATATTGGGGGGGGGGAAGAAAAACCCAGAACCGTGTGCATCTGTTTAGCACAATATACTGCATAATGACAGCAATCTTCCCTGTTTCTATCTATTAATCTGATTATACAGTGTGACAATTCTTCCTGCTACACATTTATTTGCTAAGGGTTTTTTTTTTTTTAATTTAATGGATAATAATAAATTAGTAAATCAGATAAGGTGTTCTTAGGAAAATAATGTTAGTTGACTCCTTTGCACAGGAGAGAGCCTGCAATTCATGTTTGATGTGATATTCAGTGAGACTAGCATATACAGATGAAGTTCTGTCCTTGCCTTGTGGTGAAGACAAAGGAAGTTTTAAATCAGTGTTTAGCTCTCTCTCATCTAGGCACATGCTATTTTGAAAAGCTTCAGTTTTTAGCACTGCAATGCAGCACTGATGTAATGAAGAGCTTTGACTTACTTGAAGTGTAACCCAGTGGCCTTCTTTTGATGCTTTTTTCCATAGCTATTTCTGCTCCAGCTTCCTGTCCTTGACCCAACGGTGCATTGTGAACTTCTCCCGAGTCAATGGGAAATTCAGACTTCTCCCCTAAACAGAACAATATCCTGTGCTGCTTCCAAATAATGGAGTGTTAAGGCAGGAGTGGGCTCGACACACAGCACTTTAAACAGCACCGCATCACCTCAGTCACCAGGGTAAGGAAAACCAGCCCTCAAAAATAGAGTTTTGATAAATCAGGGGAACTGGGATGTTATGTTGCTGCCTGGCTGTCTGTTCTGTATTAGCAAAATGCTGCTGTGTCCAAAAAGCAACCACCAAGTGGAACCATCGATTACTGCTAATTAAATCTCTTACCTATTGCTTATATAAGTGTTTAATGCACACAGAAGTGGGTATGTTAGGAAAAAAATAAGAAATGGAATTCATAGAATCATAGAATAGCTTGGGTTGGAAGGGACCTTAAGGATCATCTGGTTCCAACCCCACTGGCACAGGCAGGGACACCTCCCACTAGACCAGGTTGCTCAGTGCCTCATCCAACCTGGCCTTAAACACCTCCAGAGAGGGGGCATCCACAACCTCTCTGGGCAAAATTGATATCTCTCTGAAGGTAACGTTACACATGGGCAACGTGAGGGGCTCAACAGAAATCCTTGGATTGGCACCAGGAGGTGGTTTGGTCAGAAGAGGGTTAGCAAGTTGTTAAGGCAATAGGGTCAAATCTACTCCAGTAAAACCTAAAAGAACAGGCATCTTCCTCTGATCTCAGTATGCAACCAGTGTTCACCTGGGCAGGTATGCAAGTCAAGCTCCGGGACATTCACCAGACAGGATGTGCTCCAGATGTGACACCATCAGTATGTCAGCACTTGGCAACAAGGGGAAGGCCTCACTGAGTTCACTGGTTGTAGAAGTTAGAATGTTGTAGATGTTAGAATGGCCAAAAGCAGTGGTGCTGCTAACTAATTGGGTAGCAATTTCTTTTATTTGCTAGTTTTCTTATGATTTTTTTTTAATGCTTTTATTTGCTTATGGACACATTTTGTTCGAAGTCACATTCAGGCAAAAAGTTCCCATAAGTTAAGAACTGTATAAATTAAGAACAGAGCTTTGGGGGAAACAAGAGTTAAGGTGTGAGACCCATCTGTGGGGCATAATATTTTGTCATGATTTCTATTTGGTAGAGATCCAAGTACAACGCAGGTGAAGGGTCACTGATGGGGCAAAATCTGTCCTTCAAGGGGCTGAGGCTGCTAATGCAAACAGTATAAGTCATCTCAGCCTGTCTGCTGTTTTGCATCATTATCAGGTTCAGGAGAGAACTTTCTGCTTTTCATTCTTTTAGAAATTTCTCCTTTTCTGGGATATTCAAACTCTGTCCCTTCTGCTTCACCTTCTCTTAGAGCCTTCAGTATCTCACTTCAGGTCATTTATTCACCCATGCTTCATAAAACATTGAATGGAGTCAGCACATTTGAGCCCAAGCATGTGGATTTTGAAAATCAGTGCAACTATAAAGTTTTGGAATTTTTTGTTTGTTTGTTTTAAAAAGCAGTATGTGGGATCATTATTATAGACATTTCTCTCCATGCAGAGTTAGAGAGAAAAATCAGGTAGCTGTTGAAGCAGTGGTCAGGGTAAATTGAGAGGGTTCACAAAGCATCAGTTTCTTTTTCATGTCTAAAAGCTTCTGGGCAGAACAGCTGTGAAATTAATAGTAAAGATTCATAACTCTTACTGGTATTTATTTTTGTAGAAGCTCTGGATTTTATTTGTGACCAAATTCCCCTTTTAAAACATTTTTAAAGCTTTGAAAACCGTGTCATACAGACTCTGGGTATCGTGAGCTTAAATCATACCCAGGGAGAAACATTCCTTGCTGTAGGTGAATCTGTTCACAGATTTATGGTTGTGTCAGCTGGCAGGACCAGCTAAACCTTCACCAAAATAGAGGCAAAATCCTAAATGTGAGGCTTTTCTGAAATGTCTGATTTCACAAATTAAATGTCGACTTTTTTGTGTGTAAGCCTTTTGCTAAGTCAGCAAGGCTGGAAACACTGAAAGTATTCCAAGCTCAGTTTAACTCTGATTTCTGAGGAAGAAGAACAGTTCCTATTAAGAAATTGCTAAGTCTCAGGTTCGTGTTGAAATGCTGAAAAATTTTACAAGTCTGCAAGGGCCAGATTTGAATTTTCCACTGTTGTGAAAGCAGAAAAGGAGCTCCACGCCATTATTTATCCCCTCGTACAGGGATGTGCTGTGTTCTGTTCCTTGGTATTTAATTCAGAAGTGCATTCAGCTATGTTTTAGGAGCAAGGGCTGAGTTCTAAGCCATCAGAGCAGGAAAAAATAGTGCAGAAATAAACCCTTGGCTGCCACTGCCCCTTTGAAAAAGAAAAAGGGATTTTTGAGAAGGGGAGGGAGGGTGTCGCCGCGTCTCCCTGGTGGACTTGATTATTCAGTGGAAACAGGTAAACCAACCCTGGCTGCTGAAGATACTTTAGAAGAGGAAATGTTTTGCCTTTGAAATGCACCAGATTACATGTCATTTCAAACAGTCTTCGTGGTGAAGGTACCCCTGGGACCACCCGTACAAGAGCTTTATTTCTTGCCTGCAAATTAGTCAGCTCGAAACACTTCTCATCTCTGCCTTTCGGCTCTTAATGCCACACAAGCAAAATAGGGGATGATGATGAAAAGACCCTGAATACAATAGTAGAATTAAAAAATAACCCCAGACTTTTATTTAATAAAAAATAAAAGGCAAGAACAAGATGGGTTTCAGCTGATGAAAAAAAGAATGAAATTTTGGTGCTTTTTTTTTGATAAAACCTCTTTTTTTTCACCTTTTCAGTGAGGGCTCATTGAAACAGTGATGTTTTCCCCATGGCAGACAGACAATAGCATCTAAATTATTTTTAAGAAAGCATTCATAACACTGAGCACCCACTACTGCTAAATCCCTCCTGGAGGAGAACGGTGGAGGAAGAAGAAAGGTCAACAAATATATCAGATTCTTTATGTAATGTCTCACTGATGTTTTCCAACTTACTCAAGCTGGATTTTTTTTAATTTTTATTTCCAGAATCCTGATAAAATGCTGTAAAGGATTTAAGGTTATCATCTGTCTCTCTCTAACTTCTGATATCTCTTCATAACAAGAAAGAACCACAGCCAACTGGAACAGGAGGGCAGCACAATGAAGCCCGGGAAGGCAGGGAAAGGGGGAGGTCCAACTTTGCTGCCCCTTTGCCCCTGCTTCTTCCTCACTGAACAGAAGTGCCATCTGTTCCTAGCCCTAATGTGCATGCATTTGGTTTCCATTCAGTAATAACCAGCACAGGAAGAAGATTATCGAGCCATCTAAAGCACTACCAGCATTAGCAAGTCCTCCCTGTCCCATGTTATGTTTGCACCTCCGAAGATCATAGAATCATAGAATCATAGAATAGTTTGGGTTGGAAGGGACCTCAAAGATCATCAAGTTCCAATGCCCCTTCCATAGGCAGGGACACCTCCCACTAGATCAGGCTGCTCAGTGCCTTGTCCAGCCTGGTCTTGAACACCTCCAGAGAGGGGGCATCCACAACCTCCGTGGACAACCTGTTCCAGTGCTTCACCACCCTCACTGTAAAGAATTTCTTTCTTACGTCAAGTCTAAATCTACCCTCCTCCAGTTTACATCCATTGTTTCTAGTCCTCCCATCCGATATCAAAAAGTCCTTCCCCTGCCTTTCTGTAGGACCCCATCAGGTACTGATAAGTTACTATGAGTTCCTCCCTGAGCCTTCTCTTCTCCAGGCTGAACAACCCCAACTCCTTCAGCCTGTCTTCATAGGGCAGTTGCTCCAGCCCTTTGACCATCTTCGTTGCCCTCCTCTGGACCCACTCTAATAGCTCAATGGCCTTCCTTTGTTGAGGGCTCCAGAAGTGGACCCAATACTCCAGGTGTGGTCTCACCAGTGCTGAGTAGAGGGGCAAAATCACCTCTCTGGTGGATCTGCTGGTCACACTCCTCTTGATGCAATCCACAGATGAGGAGTGGCCAAGTGCCTAAATTGCCTAGAATTATTCTGCTCTCTGATGGAGGACCATATGGTCAAGGTGTGGGACATGATGGGACTAAGGAGATTTACGTGCTTGGGTCAGAAAGAGATTTGGGGGAGCCCTCAACATAAGAAGGACATTGAGCTGTTGGAGCGGGTCCAGACGAGGGCCATGAAGATGATCAGACAGCTGGAGCACCTCCCTTCTGAGGACAGGCTGAAGGAGTGAGTTGTGTCCTGCTATTGTAAGTAATAAATAGGGTGCAGCAGCCAAATAAAGACATCTATGGTGTGCTAGTTGCAGAGCAAGGTAATAGTTAACCAATAGATGCAGTGGGATTTCTCTGTCTCAGCTTTTCAGGCAGTGCAGTGCCCTTTCCTCTCATTGTCTTTACCTGATTATTTTGGCAATCTTTCATTTTTACATCCTCGCTTCCTCCTTCACTGCTGGTGCCTGCTTACCTTGGTACTTGAAGGACTTCTCTGGCCAGAAATTGACCATTTTATCAGACACCAGCTTTCATCCCAAGGACTGGGGAAAGACCTCAAGCATGGGAGAAGCAGGACCAGAGCTGTTATAATGTAAATATAAACTTGCAAGAGAGTTCAGGTGTGGCTTCAGACTTCTTTTGAACGAGTCAGATACTGAAATATGAAGCTGATCTGTCTGGCAAACCTCCTGATGCCTGCATTGTCAAAATACATGAGACAACATTTCATTTCTCCAAATTTCCATTAATTTCGTTGCCTTATTTTCTTTCTTTTCCTCCTACACCGAGGTGACGTTTTTTAAAGCGTACTTCTAAGAGCATATTTTGATCAAACGATCCAAGGGAACTCCCAATAGACATCCATTTCTTAATGCTAGTTCTGTTCCAAAGGCTGGAATGCCTTTGGAATGGTGATTGGTTTAACTCCAGTTAATTTTTAGACAACAATTTTTTCCCAAATCAGGGCTATGCTTTGTTTACTTGGCTCAATCATCTAATAGAAGCAGGGCCCAGCCATGGGTGCTGGTGAGAACCCAACCGCAAGCAGAAGGTGCGCAGCACCTTGCTGGAATCATCCCTTTTGCTTGTCCTTCTGCCAGATATTTCTAAGTGACTTCCAGGTGAGCTGGAGGAAACCAGACAGGAATTCTCCACTTGGCCAATTTATGGATCAGTACAGTGGATACTCTGTTTGCTGGAGACATGTAGGGGCAGCAGCTGAAGCTGAATATTGCTTCTTCTCCATGAGGGATTTCAGTTTCCAGCTCACAGCACGTGCGCTGGAAGCCCAAGAAGCCTCTTTCATTTAGTCTGTATTTTCATACCAATCCTGATTCACATCTTTGCAGGCTTAGGGATGCTCTGCTCTGTACCCCTCTGTCATTCTCCTCAACATGAAGAAGGAAACACTTGCTATGGGCACAGAGCTTAGAAAAGCTCTGTGGCTAGTAAGAGCAGGCACACAGGACTCAGCATTCTTCTGGCAGGCAAAATGCAGTGGAGGAAAATATGTCACGTTTAAGCTAAATCAGAAATCATTATACACTAAATACTCTCTCCTTTCAGCTTCTTCTAGGAGGAATATGGACCTGCAGTAGCAGTGCTTGGGACATGAAGTGCTGCTTTGAATGTGGGTATGGTTCCCGTTGTTTGAGGTGAGGGTGGATAAGTGGAGAGTGGGAAACATTAGCCATCCCCCTGCCACAAGAACCTCTGTGAAACCATGCTTCTCAATCTCTCACCTGGGTTGGCTGAGAGCATTTTGTCTGTAGGAAGCATTTTGGGATGAAGAGAAAATTTCTAGAGCATGGCACAGCTGGTTGACAGCACCAACAGCTCAAGTTACAGTGAGGAGACCCAAACAGAAGTACCCAAATTTCTCCATACTCCCTCCTACATCAAAGAGCATGAAACTCACTACCCAAACTTGTCCATACCCCCTCCCACAGCAGAGAGCTTGAAACTCAGTAGGCAAAGGATGTTTTGTGGGCTTTACATGCACAGTGTCATAAACAGGAGCTTGTGCAGCGTTTCAGGCTGTACCAGGAGAGCAAAGTGGGCTGTGAAATAAGCTTTTCTTTTGCAAATGGATGGATGTAAATGGTAGTTGGGGATATAAGGCAGGCGGTGGGTTTCTTTGCGCTCAACCTGGCCTCTGCTGGCTGCACTGCCCTGTGAAGTGCGAGAGTAAAAGCCTGCACCAGGAGAAAAAGAAAGGTGTGAACCAGTGGTAGCACTAGATTAAAACAGCAGCAGCAAACGCACTGACCTCTTCCCGAGTGGTAACCTTGAGTGAGGGCTAATTCACTGCATTGATTTTTATTCAGCTCGTCCAGGGGAGAAATAAGAGTACGGCAGCATCAACTGCAACTGTCCAAAACTGCTTGCCAGCTTCAGTCATCTTTGTGGCCTTTATTTCAGCTTCCTGGTCTTTAAAGACATTAAGATGTTGTTATGATTTTACGGTGATATTGAGATGTGGATTTTACATTCAATATCTAGTGTACAGGATGGCAGGACTAGGAGTAACGGATGCAAATTGGAAGAGGGGAGATTTAGGCTAGATAGAAGAAAGAAATTCTTTACTGTGTGGTTGGTAAGACACTGGAATAGGTTGTGGATGCCCCTCCCTAGAAGTGTTTAAGGCCAGGCAACCTGGTGTAGTGGGAGGTGTCCCTGCCCATGGCAGGGGGTTGCAACTAGATGATCTTTAAGGTCCCTTCCAACCCAAACCATTCTATGTTTCTGTCTTCTTATTGACAGAAGAGTATTGGCAAAGGAACAATATGAGCAGATCTAAGGATTTAATGCTAGCCCGATTAATATTTCACACAGTCTAATAGTCAAAATTACCTAATGAATACGGAAAGAACTCATTAAAAATAGAGTTAAAATTGCCACTCAAAATTTTCTCTATTCTCCAGTGTGGTGCTTACTCCTCCAGTGCTCCTTTGAGCCTCAAGATTGACACTTTGGTGTTTCTCAAAAGGAATGTGGGAGTATTAGATGAGTCATCACAAGGAGGAGCGTGATGTTCACGGGAGGGGGGGGGTTGTCTTTCTCCTCAGTCTGGTGTCTGCTTGGATTTAATGTTATTCGTTATCTTAATGCTGTCACCTTACTGTGATTAAATGCCTGATTTGTGCCATCACTGTCTGCTCTCTTCCACCTCAGCTTGTTCTAGAGCTGTGGGCAGTTCAGTCCACAGTCAATTACTGTTTGTCACTGCAGTAAACTAGAGTCAACTAAACCAAATCTAGTCATCCAGGCTGGATGAGGCATTGAGCAACCTGGTCTAGTGGGAGTTGTCCCTGCCCATGGCAGGGGGGTTGGAACTAAATGATCTTTAAGGTCACTTCCAACCCAAACCATTCTATGATTCTAGTCAGGGGGACCCGTGGCTGTCACAACTAAAACAAGTTAAATATCTACCAGACACTCTCAGGGAATTGCTGAGACCCTACACTCTCGTGTCAGCACAAACCTTGGTGGAAAAATTACATTTACTGGGCTAAATATAAGAAAGAAATTCTTTCCTGTGAGGGTAGTGAGTCACTGGAACAGGTTGCCTAGAGAGGTTGTAGATGCCTCTTTCCTGGAGGTGTTTAAGGCCAGACTGGATGAGGCATTGAGCAACCTGGTCTGGTGGGACGTGTCCCTGCCCATGGCAGTAGGGTTGGAACTAGATGATGTTGAAGGTCCCTTTCAACCCAAACTATTCTGTGATGTCCCTTTGGATTGTCTGTGGGTTGCAGCGTCAGCAAAGATTTGCAAACCCTTCTGTGACTGCAGAACAGTAACTGAGCAGCAGATCTTGGAAGACTTTACACTTCCCTGTCTTGAATTGGGATAATTTATGTAGGTCTGGCTGACCTGTGTTCCTTCACTGCTGCCAGCAGACCAGCTAACAAAAGGTGCTTGGTTTTCACACCCAGTGTAATTTGCACAATCCCCAGGAACACTGTGTGCAGAGTTCAGTTAAAAATTCCTGTAGCTGTAGGGGACCAGAGTGTAACCCATGAGGGTATCAGCTAATTAAGATCAGATGCTTGACTCCAAGATGCATCTCTCACACACACACAGACACCACCAGGCAGATTTTACACACAATTCACCATTTCTGGAGATGGGTCTGTACACAAACATGACTCAATGCCATGTGTAGGATTAGGGATTGATTAGAAACAGAAGGAGAAGTGTCATAGTCACATCTGGTTAACTTTTGAGCTAAGCAATCATCTGAAGACTGGAAATTAATATCTTCATATGTCTCTTGCATATTTCCCTGCTATTTTCTGGCTGTCTCCTGAAAAGACTCACTGGAATATTCCACTTACTTTGACAGCCTGTGTTCACAGTTGCACATCTTTAATATCTAAAACCACTTGTTACACATTTCCAGAATTATCTGATCAGGTTCTTGGGAACAAAAAGAACTTTTCCATCAGCTTGTTATTACATGGCTCTGTGTCTTGCACACCTGCTGTGTTTCCACCATGTGCTGAAATCAGGGTGCTTTAAAGTACAGTACAAAAGTACATAAATTTTCTTTAAAAATGTGTTAAACCTTGTTGATCTATCTTTGCTTTTATTGTATAAGCATTGAAGCATTGCAGCTCCCTCAGCCTCTCCTCATGTGCTGCCTGCTCCCACCCTCCCCTGGTTTAGTGCCAGTATGTTAATGTGTCTTGTGCAGTAGGAAGTACATTAATCAAATTAATACTTTCCATTTATAATACCTATTTTTGTTCATATACCTGCTGGCAGTTCCACACTTGTAACTTGCTCTACACCTGTACCACCTTCTCCAGTTTTATCCTCTTCAGCGTGGTTGGATGTGCTTCTACTTCAGCTTTTAATTCCCCCCCCACAACCCAAAGTCCAAATTTCCCCTTGCAGTTCAATTCGTCAGTCACTTTTTTTGCCACTAACCAGACGGCCCATGTTTCAGCACATTTTAGGATTTCCATGAGAAAAATTCAGGTTAATTATTTTTTTCTTTTAATGCTGCAAAATCTTGTTCTGCTTCTAGATTCATCTGTGAGAAGCTGGAACTCAAGTGTGTGTTCCCCTCTGAAGAGCTGAATAACACTCTGACCTTGGACCAACAAAGTTTAGAAAGGAGAACACTTCTTTATAGAGAATTTGAAAATTAGGAGAGCAGAGGAGTTCCTCTGAGCTTGCCTCTGCAACATTTCTGGCTCTGCAGCATCCTGATACTGAGCTTTCCTGTGTTTCCTCTGTCCTCAGTGATAACAACGGACACTTAGCAGAAAGTCTTCTTTCTCTTGAAGGTTCAAGCTCTGGAAGGACCCCCTGCCGGTAGGAATACGACCTCTTCAGGTGTGTAAAATTAATTAATGAGCATTATAAGTGTTAGAAAGAACATGGCTGATAAATCACTCTAACAAAGGGAATGGAAATAATTGCAGGTGTCACAGAATGTAGGACAAAAGATGGCATTTCCAAATTTGTTTTTTAAAAGACTGTATAAAGAAAGGAAGCAAGTGAGCACTCAGGCAGAAGATTTTTTTTTTTCCCCATCAGTGGTTTTTGTGGGCTAAGAATAGAGGGAACACGGAGTGAGCATCTTGCCCACGACAAATAGTGCAGCTGCAAGTGATGTGCTGGAACATCTGTGGACTCATGAGACACAGAAAATCCCCCCACACAGAGCGTGACATTGTACTGAAAACAAGTCAGTTGCATAAGCAATATAAATCCCTTTTATAGACTCTTTCTCCACCTCCTCTTTTTAATTATGTCAAGGAAAGCATTCTGTCACACCTTCATGACATGGGTTGAAATCACAACATGGCGGTGATTAAGCATTTTAGGATTATCCCCTTTGTTTTTTGTGGTTTGGGTTTTTTTTTTTATTAACAGGTAGAATGTTCTTTGAAGAAACAAAGTTTAAGAAAGACTAAGCAGTGGCAGCACTAGACAGCAGAGGTTACTTCAAGTGGAACTTGACAGGGCTTGCAGGTGCAATTTAGCTCTTCAGAAATCAAGGGGTGATTTTTCTGCATCTCTGGCTCCTGTGCAGTTGTTTAGTTCAGAGTGAGCAGCAAGACTGCTGAAAGTCTTTACTTCACCCATGTAAATGACAGCACAAATAACAGAGCTCTGGAAGAAAAATGTTCCTAAAATGTATAGATTTCTAAAGCAGGGGGAGCCTCCTTGCTTAGGATTTTGAGAATCCTCGAATTTGCAGATTGCCCTGCAAATGCAGCTATCGTGGAGTTTGGTGAGAGTTCCTTCAAGCTCTACATGGTCACAAAGAAGCTCATCTTTTTCAAAAAACCATTGAAGTTTTTTTTCCTGGCAAAACTCTAACAAATTGCTTCCTTCTTCCAAAATGTCTACTGTGTGCTCTCTGACAGTTTCTTTGTAATCTCTAAATTTATTAAAATGAGACATTTTATAAGGGCAACACAGATGCTGATTTTTGTGAAGCAGAGGGTTGTCTAAAGACTGATGAGACTATTGTGACAAGGCAGAGTGCAAGCTATTAATGTTGAATCATCATTAACTCATTTCTCTGGGAGCACCTTCCTTTGGTTGTTGGGACAACTCAGGCATGATGACTATGTGAAGCCCCAAGAACGTTTCTACATCCTTCTTGCAAGCTGTAGGGTAAGCCTGAGTCAGCCAGCTTGGTCATAATTTTCCCTTTTAATTCCTCACAGCTATTGTGAGAGTTTTCCTTAATAGTTTTATTGATGACATATGGTTTGAGTTTACTGACTTGCTGATAAGCCAAGTCTTCTTTGTTTCTTTAAGCCAAGGCCTTTAAACTCTGCTTCATTTGCCATCTGAATTAAGGCCTTGTTTTCCTTTTTCAGAGGGAGACCTGCTGTGCATAAATGAGAAAGCTTTTAAAGGACCTTGATTATGGAAAAGTACAACTGATATCACCTGACAACATTTGCTTACTACTAAGGGTATATTTATCTTAATTAAATTGGAATGGATTCCTCATTTAATAATGAGTGATTTTTTTTTTTTTTTTAATATCCACTTTCCAGTTTGCATGTTCAGTAACTGTTATCACATGATACACTGTCATTCCAGTTCTTTAGATTTCAACATAAGAAGGACATTGAGCTGTTGGAGCAGGTCTAGAGGAGGGCCATGAAGATGATGAGAAGGCTGAAGCAGCTCCATGATGAAGACAGGCTGATGGAGTTGGGATTGTTCACCCTGGAGAAGGCTCACAGTAGCTTCTCAATACCTGAAGGGGGCTACAGGAAGGCTGGTGTAGGACTTTTTAATAGGGTCCAGGATGGCAGGACTAGGAGGAATGGATGTAAATTGGAAGAGGGGAGATTTAGGCTGGAGAGAAAAAAGTTCTTTCCTGTGATGGTGGTGGGACACAGGAACAGGTTGCCCAGAGAGACTGTGGACTTAAACATTTCTCCCTGGAAATGTTTAAGGCCAGGCTGGAGATTGCACCAAGCAACCTGGTGTAGTGGGAGGTGTCCCTGCCTGTGGGAGGGGGTTTGGAACTAGATGATCTTTAAGGTCCCTTCCAGCCCAAACCATTCTATGATTCTGTGATCATGGGCACCACTGTGACAGAAGGGAGCACCATATCCAGGTAACTGTTGCCTGTTCAGCCCTAATAACTGCAGACTGAACATCCTGCACAGCCTTTGATATGAAAAGAAAAAGGACTGAAGAAGGAATTTGTTTGACGTTGCTTCATATACTCTAGGATTTGATGGTTTTCAGGCATGGGGTTTTGCTGACATTGGTTGTAATGGTGAAGATCATTTACAAATCGAAAAGCTGAATCCAAGCTGGTGTCCTCTGAAGCCTGTTCTGTGCAAGTCTTGCAGTCCTGTCATGGATCTATTCACAACTCTGCTTTGCGTTCTTTAGGTATAATAATCCAATACAGAGCTAAATTTGGAAGCTGTCTGGGGAGAACTGGTGAAAAATCTGGTGAAAATCTTGTCCCAGAGTGCCAGAGCAGCAGCCTGGCAGTCAAGGTGAGTGCGGTCCTGTTCTTGCTCTTTTGCAGTGGGCAAAGATGCCCAAATTCATTGTCCCAGAAGACCACAGAAATCTCAGCATGTGTTTGGACCTAGATATTTAGGTCCAAACACAAGGATATTTAGAATCATAAAATCATGGAATCAGAATGGTTTGGGTTGGAAGGGTCCTTCAGGTTCACCTAGTTCCAACTTCCCTGCCATGGGTAGGGACACCTCCCACTAGGTCAGATTGCTCAGTTCCTTGTCCACCCTGGACACTTCCAGAGAGAGGGAATCCACCGAGCAGCAGCTGATTTTGAGGTACTATAGAAGTCCTCCTTGACTCAAATGCTCCTGGAGAAGCAAGAAATTAAAGCAGCTCTTCTGCCCAGGGCTGGTGTGTAATCAAATCAATCCTCAGCCTCAAGAGCATTCTGCTCATTGTGCAGTTTGGGGGTGTAGGGGTGGCAGGAGGGGAGGGCACCCTCCCTACCATCCAAACTAACAGCAGCACCTCAAGTATGGTGAGAAAATAGAGGTAGTGACAGAGGCAGGGACAGTACTGAGATGGCTGAATGTGGAAATCTTCCTGCTTCTCAGTTTGAACTTTTTAATTAACAAGTCCCACAGTAATTTCTTGACTAAGCTTCAAGAGTAATAATTTGAGTGATGTGTCTCACCAAATACTTGCTTGCAGTGAAGAGGTAGATGAATGAATGTGTGCCACTGGACTGACAGCCCTTTCTCTCCAGCCTGCACCGTGGCTAAGTGCCTGTCTCTTCTTGGGGTCAAGTGATTTCAAGATCTCAGACAAATCATGGTCGGGGGCTGTGGATCCCAGTCCCCTCAGACCTACTCCTTGAGCAGCACAGGAAGTGAGGAAATAGCCCAGGAGGTGAGGAAATATCTTCTGGCTTTTCCAAGAGGGGTAGGGGAGGGAAGGGGAGCTGTAGGAGGGGCAGGAGGTGCAGCTAAACTAGAAGGAGGGGGAAAGGCTGGGGAATTTAATGAGGAGGTGGGGGAAATGACACCAGAATAAAAGGGTGAGTGAGTATATGAGATAGATACACACTCATCCCGGCCTTCCCCTCTTCAAAGCACTCCCGCAAAGGGTGGGTGCAAGACTTGAATAGAGGGGGATAGATGTCAAAATATTTCCATAAGGAATATAGTGTAATAAATCAGAGAAAAAGGGCAGATTGGAGGCAAGGAGCACACGGTAGGGGAATTATTTTTATTCTAAGTGAATGATTATGTCTCTTGGGTGATTACACACTGGGATGGTGGTGTGTTGGGGAGAACTATTCAGCTAGATAGAAAGGAGCTCTCAAATGGCAGTCACTGAGCTGCAGTGCGTGCAGGGGCGTAAATAAGAGAAGAAAAGGTCAAATAGGAAAGTAAAAAAAAAAAAATCCAACCAGAGTCAGTGCTTCCAGGGCACTGCAACCCTTGTGAGTTCAGACAACTCTCAGATAGGTGAAGAAAGGTAGAAGATATTTTCAGTACTTGCAGGATGTAGATGAGGTAGATGATGGAGAAAATAGGCTATTAAAAAAATGTGAACGTAACTCAAATACAGCTAATTTATTCCAAGGTGCCTACCAAAACAGGGCCTCCAGTAAGGAATATACCCTGTATAATACACATATAGGAAAATCATACCAACATAGGGCTGGTAAAAGGCAAGAGAGTACACTGTTGCTGTGCTGTATGCTTTTCATTATACTTCCATGAGCTTGAAGTAGGAAAATGCTTTGGGTGAGGTGTTAAAGTTCTCAGGACATTTAAGAAAACATCTTGTGCAACATCAGGAGTTCAGAAAAAAATGAGTTACATGGTAGTCCAGTAGATGCTTTTACCCCCCTCACTTGACACTGCCAACTAGCTCTTTCCTTTATTTGTCTCAAAATAGTTACTTCTTTTAAACCTGAACCAGGTTTAACTTTAATTCATTTTATCCCTGGAGCTAGGGGGTGATCAGCATCTCCTCACGATGACTATGTATGTATACATAAGGCTTTTTGGGTGGCCAAGGTACTGCTAGAAAAGCACTGCTCTCATTTTCCTATTTAGCAATTGCAGACTGGTCTAATGGGAGGTGTCCCTGCCCATGGCAGGGCAGATGGAACTAGATGATCTTTAAGGTCCCTTCCAACCCAAACCATTCTATGACTCAATGCATTATCCATCTGCATTCCTTTTTTTCTTCTGGAAGGGGGATCTGGAATAATAAAGATTTACGTTTTCAATTTGTAATTGCAGAGGCCAGTATGCCTCAGTATTCCCTTGTTTTCTGTAAGAATAAGCAATGTCAATACGAAGAACCAAATTTCTTCTCACTTCACTGAAAAACCAGGAAAAAAGCAGATGAGAATTCCTCCACTGAATCCAACAGCCCTCGTTTTGCCTCCAGAAGGTTACAGGGAACTGCTGGGCAGTTTCTCCACATAGAGCAAGGTCTGCAATCACTATGGGAACAATTAGGCAGTTACGTTTGCTATTACAGCAGCATGGCTTTATTTCCATGCTTGTATTTTACTTCCAGGTGTTTTATGACAACACAGAAGGCTACATCACAGAAACTTTTTCCCATGGATTAAAGGATCCTGTTTTAAACATTCCAATTTCTGCTGTCCAGGTTCTCCTTTGGTACCATGGAGGGACACACCATGCTGATGTGATTGTGTGCAGCTAATATACAGGAATTTAGGGAGGTAAAGAGAATACCAACACTTTACTGGTCACTGCTCACTGACAGACAACATAGTAAGTTGAAACTATGAGAGTGGTGAGACACTGGAACAGGTTGCACAAAGAGATTGTTGGTGTCGCCTCCCTGGAGGTGTTTAAGGTCAGGCTGGATGAGGCATTGAGCAACCTGGTCTAGTGGGAGGTGTCCCCCCCCATGGCAGGGGGGATAGCACTAGATGATCTTGAAGTTCCCTTCCAACACAAACCATTCTATGAAAGAAATTATAAAAACTCAGATTTATTTTCCACAGCAGCCTGACATCCAGAGAGACCCCAGAGGGGGAGGCAGGAGGTACCACCACACGCTGTTTCCCTCCTTCCCCAGCCTGGTTTTCTGGGCAGAGTTAATGATTCATATGCTTCTGCACTGATTTCCCTCCACATTTGCATAAGTAAAAGCTTGTGCAGCTTCTGTGGGGAGATTCTGGGTGAAATTGCAGCACAAAACATTGATATTATGTAATTACAGTAGTTCATGGGAACTTAAAGGAAATTGTTGCTATAACTTACTCTAAGTGGCTCACAATGACACTTCTGTACGACACACCTACAAAACAAATGAGTTAATCACAATATGTGTCATTTTTAATTTTTCCCCTTTCATTTTTTTTCTTTCAGTCATTTCTCTCTTTGTAATTAGCATGAAGACTACCCTTCAGTCAAAACTAGCCACCTGGAAAGTTTCAGCTTGTAATATGCAGCGCTCTGCCTTTTTTTGGGGGGTGAATTATAAAAAAAAAAAAAGAGAAAGAGAGAAACCTTTCTCCCCACACCCCCTCCCTTGCATAATTCAAATGGGAATGAATGAATTTTTATTCAGGCTCGTTTAAAAGAAAAAAATCATATTTCAGCTGATAACAAGCATGAAAAATTTCAGATGAAAGAGATTATTTAAAAAAAAATAGAAGATGATGAGCATGAGAGAACAGCAGGTTAAGAGGGAAGTCTCAACACAGCGTTAGCTCTAACAATTGCTCACAAGCAAATACTGTCTCCCAGCACTAAATCTTGCTTTGTGCTGCCCCCGTGCACAGTAGTGGGGAGAGAAGAGAATAAGAAAAGCCTGTCCCCTTATGCAAACAGCAGGGCAGAGCAAAAGGAGAAGGTGAGCCTGCCTACTGTTCTGGCTTCCTCAGTGTCTTCCCAAGGTCTGTGGGTTAGTTGTCACCTCGAGCTCAAATGCACTTCAAACACAAGCAAGGGGCACTTTTTTGGTCCTTTGCAGGAGAACATTTTACCGATTCGTTGCCTCCAAATACACTGCTCTATTAAATAAAGCATGTGAAGGAAGTTCATGTAAGCAGCACAGTTGTTTAAGGGGTCAGAAAGGGAACGGAAGAGCTGTTAGATTTTTTTTCTGATTAACCATGTATTTCAAAAGATAGTGCAGAAGGTATTCCATGCAAGCCCTCGCCTTACTGTTTTTCAAGCAAAGCAGGCAGAGATTTGGCCTCACCTCAGAGCCACTTTGAAACTATCACAGGAATGAAAAATTGCAACCTGGAAGATGTTTCTGCTCTGCATTTTTCTCTTTTTCCTAGCACTGCTCTTCCAAGCACTTGTTTCTTACCAAGAAAACAGGATTAAACACACATTCATTTGCAAGCTCTTCATCAAAAACCTGCCCACTGCTGTGGCTGAAGTGCAACCATGAATACTTCAGTGTTACCTCGTGGATTGACATGGATTAGAGGATGAACAGAAAGGATTTGTATGTGACATAGGAGAAAAAAGAAAAATCCCCTTCTCTTCTGACAGGAGTTGACTTTTTCAAGTCGGGTTTGGCAACGAGTGGCCAAAATTGAGTTGTCAGCATCCTCTGGCAGAGTGGGGAAAAGTTGCAGCTTGCTTGTGCAGATGCAGGAGTTTCTGTGGGAAAAGAGAAGATAATCAGGGTTCTGAATGTCTCTGTGAATTGGTGACGTCTCTAATACATAGATCACTTGTGCAAATGCAGTCCCAGCTGGATGGGAAATGATTGAAAATGGCTGTGGTTTGATTGATACAAAATGAGTTGTCAGCTTGATTCAATGCCTCCAGGGCAGATGTCCACAGTGTAATTGGCACCTGTCAGAAGCAGAGAATTCCTTGGTACACAGTAACAGCTCCTCATGCAGCCACCCAAAATAGTCCCCTTGTGCCAGGGCTCTGAGGAGAAGGCACAGAAAAAAAGCAGTTTCTGCTTTTGGGCAGGATCTTTTATGTCAGAGATTTGACGAGACATTTGGTGAAGGCTTTTCCCTGGGATCCTGGTGAGATGGTGTCAGTTTGCTTGGTGCTTTCCTGTAGAATCAGAAGAAAACACAATTTTAGCTAGTTCATAGAATCATAGAATGTTTTGGGTTAGAAAGGACCTTAAAGATCATCTAGTTCCAAAACCCATGCCATGGGCAGGGACACCTCCCACTACACCAGGTTGCTCAGTGTCTCATCCAGCCTGGTCTTAAACACCTCCAGAGAGGGGGCATCCAGAGTCTCTCTGGGAAACCTGTTCCATTGTCTCACCACACCCACAAGAAAGAGCTTCTTTCTTCTCTCCAGCCTAAATATCCCCTCTTCCAGTTTGCATCCATTCCTCCTAGTCCTGCCATCCTGGACCCTATTAAAAAATCCTACCCAGGCCTTTCTGTAGGCCCTCTTCAGGTACTGAGAAGCCGCTTTGAGGTCCCCCCTGAGTCTTCTCCAGGCTAAGCAACCCCAACTCTTTCATCCTGTTCTCATGCTTCAGGCCTCTCATCATCTTCATGGCCCTTCTCTGGACCTGCTCCACCAGCTCAGTTCTTACATTGAGGACTCCAGAACTGGACACGGTACTTTAGTTGGGGTCTCCTGGTAAAGGAATGTTAGTAAAGAATGGTTTGATAAATTTTAACATACTGTTGTGTTGTAAGCACTGTGAGCTGTTTCACATTCCTGTTTCTTGAGCAGTTCTCTTCAGAGGAACAACTTAACCATATAACTAGAGAAGTAAGAGAGTGTCTTCTCAACAAAAAAATGAGGCAAAGAATCAACCAGGATATTACACCGTTTGTTGGTGGTAAGCAGCGACCTTGTTTACCACAAAAAATCCATTTTAATCCATTTTATTTTCCCCTGTAAGTCACCAAATAGCTGTGATATGGTTGTCACTGCCTTTGAGGGAGTGTGGTAGAGCTAACAACAGGAAGGAATTCAATTTCCCATCCCCAATCTGTGGAGCTGGCCACCTTCTTCGTGGCACTGGTGCTTTGGGAGGTACCAGCTGAAGGGCTTTCCATTAAAATTCATTTGACCGTCTTCATCTAGCACATGGCTCAACTTTCCTTCTTTGCTTTCATCTCTCTTTTCTCCTTTAGATTATTTTTCATTATGCCTCTGCCCCCCTCCCCAACACCCCTCAACAGAGACAGGCTTTGCCTTTCATCTCTATATGTTTGCTATTCCAGCACTTGTCAGACCCAGCAGGAGGGACAAGCTACAACTAAACAATATGATATGTTAGGTGGAAGAAAATATTATCATCAGACCCCTCAGAACGATCATTTATCCTCAGGCTTTAAAGAGGCCTGCTATGTTCTTTATTATTCTATATTAAGTACAGGGTTTAGTTTTACAGCCCTTATTAATCACTAAAATCTATTACGCTTGCAGCCAGGATGGTAACATTTGAAATGCATTCATCTTGCTCCTTTAAAACAGAAACAATGAGCCTTTGGTGCTGCCCTCCCTCCCCTCCAGTCAATAAATCCTTTCTATTGATTGGGGAAATAAGTCTAAGCTCTGTTTTATATTTGGAGTTCCACCAGCCACGCTCAGCCATGTCATTTTGCTTAATGACAAATGGATCTTCTGTTTTTGCTGGTTCCTACACTGTTTGGTTATCAAACCCAGCCTCAAAGTAGTGGGTAGAGGAGCACAAACCCTTATAATGGCAGTGAGGAACCACCAGAGGTTTTCTAGATGAATGTTAGAAGAGAATAAAGTTAAAAAGTCTCTATGTGTGTGTATAAAAAGGAGCCTCATCAGCAGATGAATGGTAAATGAGAAATCCATCAGTGGGAATGGATTCCCTTGAGCCAACCCGGATCAACAGACAATATGGATTTTTGATAATTCATGGCTCTGCCATTATTTATTCTCTCCTGGAAAAACCCATCACAAATCTGAGTGAGATAATTAGAGAATTATCATACTGCTTAACTAAGTAGTGCAAATTGTATTATACTCTCCTCATCCCAGCCCAGGGCAGTGTTCATTAGCCTCATTTAATTGTTACAAATATAGTCATTGTGTTTTTAATAAATCCCCTTCGTTGTCAATACCTGCAGATGACCATTTCTCCTCTTCCCCAGGCCGGTGGGTGGGTTAGTTACCAGGTAATCTCACAGTTAATACGTCCCACAAAGGAGGCGAGATGTAAAGGAAACGCAAAAGGTCAAAAACATGTTTCTATTATGGAAAAAAAAAAAAAAAGAATGATAATGACATAATTTTTTCAGCTCATCAGGTTCTTTGCTAAGTGCCTCTGTTATTGCCAGATCAGTAGTGTGTAACAAAGAAGTGCTTTCTCTCGGCTGCTTCATTAGCCTGCCCTGTAGGACCTCACCTCAGACCTTTCACTAATCTGTTGGCCAGCTCAATAGCCTTGTTAGTTCTATTCACTTCTTCCTGGCAGCGGATTTTCTCAGCTGCAGCCCTCTCAAAGGCAGCCAGGATTGTGTCTAGTTCCTTCAAATGAAAAAAAAAAAAACCAAACCCAAAAAAACCCAGCGAGAAACAAACTCTGGACATTGTGAGACCGATGGGAAAATGTTTCTGCTGCCCCATTTTTGTCTTCCTGGAAGTTAAATGACACCGCAAGGGAAAGGCACAAACATTCACTGTGGTCAGAATCCCATCGAGGTCATGCTCCAAAGGTGGATTGGGGAAAACAAGGGAGGGCGGAAATGGTGCTGGTCTCCTAATTTCTCTGCTTCTTTAGAACAGGCTTCCAAAGGAAATTACAAACTTGATATTTTATCAGTAAAAAGGGAATGTCACCTTCTCCTGGAGGATTTGGAAATGAATCACAGAATATCAAGGATTAGAAGGGGCCTGGAGAGATCATCTGGTCCAGTTCCCCTGCTGGAGCAGGAACATCCAGATCAGGTCACACAGGAGCTTGTCCAGGTGGGGTTTGGATGTCTCCAGAGAGGGAGGCGACATACACTCTCTGGGCAGGCTGTGCCACTGTTCTCTCACCCTCACTATGAAAAAGTTTTTCCTTATATTTCTGTGGAACCTCCTGTGTTCCAGCTTGCACACATTGTCTTATCATTGGATGTCACTGAAAAGAGCCAAGAGCCTGGCTCCATCCTTCTGACACTCCTGAAGGGCAGTATATTTGCTCCCTCCCTGGAGAAGTTTAAGGCCAGGCTGGATGAGGTGCTGAGCAACCTGGTCTAGTGGGAGGTGACCCTGCCCATGGCAGGGAGGTTGAAACTAGAAGTCTTTAAGGTCCCTTCCAACCCAGACCATTCTGTGATTCTATGATATTTCTACTTGCAGCTGTACATGCTCTACAGGGGATCAAAAATCTGCAGAGGTGGCTGTCTGGAAGCTAAAGAGAACAGAAAGGTTTAGAGGAGATACTTGGAAATGTGCAAGTTGGTGTCCTTTGCTGACTTTGAGTTAGATGGTGCTTCCCAGCGCACAAACTGCTCCTGAGAATAAAGCCCAAAATCCCCAGCTCCCTTAGGTTTGGGAGCAAGCAGCTTGGGGGTGGTCGATCCAAGCATTTAAGCACCAAAAAGGTCCCACTGGGTCAAAGCCTTCATTATTCCCAGAGGGAGGAGAAGGAGAGAATTCAGCACAGGTGACTGGGCAGGAGGACACAGCAGGAGTGACAGGTGACTCCAGAGATTCAAGGGCAACGCACCCAAGTGACTTTGAGTACAGCAGATGGACTGGCTGAAGAGCTCCTAAAGATCAGAAAGGTGCTGCAAGATCTCAAAGTAGAGAGGCTCTGGAGAAGAGATATCCCTTGAGGGCACAAGGAGATGGCAAAACCCAAGTGAAAGAAGCAGGATGCCTCCATCAGCAAACGCAGCAGCATTCTCCAGGGAAATCCAGAGCTGAGCGTGGCTCTTGGGAGAGGGCTGTGTTTTATCCCAGCTGTGCTGCTGACGAGTTCTGCACACCTTGGGGACAGCCAGGGGACATCATTAGGAGAATGCAGAATGAATGTGTCTAAGCATCCTGTTGCTGTGTGAGGCAGCACATGCGTGCTGGGCAGCATGAAAAAAGGAACTGGGTGATGGGACAGGTAAGTATTTATTGGGAAGATTTTGAAAACTGGAGTAAAATGCAAAATACTTAGGGCCCTGTCTAGCTTATAGAGGCTTAGGAGTGAGCAGGGGCACATTCCCTCCTGTCTTACTCCATGTGAGCTAAGTGCTAGTAGCACCCATGTTAGACACATGCCCTACCAGCAAGGCAACCAAATCCTGGCTCTCCTTCCCACACAGGGCAGGTCCAGGCACTCACTGGGAACTCACCTTGTGTGGAAGACAAGCATCTGCTGTGGCCCCAAGGCTTGATGTCTGTCTGCAGGTTGCAGGGATCTGGCACAATCATTTACCTGAAACCATTTAAAACGTTAGTGAGTGATAAATCACACCAGCAGATTATTCATTTTTATACAAAGAATCATACTGGAAACACCAGCATGAAAGGAATTGTAAAGAATTAAATTTGACGGGCCTCTAGAATGAATGAAAAAAAGCTTTTTAAAGATGTCTAGTGGCCTCCTGACTTTAAAATTCAGGTCTTTGGGCCAACCAGGATTCCAGCCTTCCCAGAGATTCCCGTCTCCCACCCAACTGCTCTCCTTCAAAGGTGTTGGTTGCTACAGACATCTGCTGCCCATACCCAAGTGACAAATGGGTAGCAGACAGGCCTGCAGTGAGATCAAGGACTAGCACTTAAGCCCTGAGCCTGAGGGGATGGAGAGAGGAGAAAAGCAGAGAAGCTACCTGCTGTGCTTGAGCAGGGATGCTGCAGCTCTCATGGCAGGGAGAAGAACTTGCTGGAAGATGCTTTTAGCAGGTCATTCAGGAGCCAAGAATGATTTTTTTTTTTTTTTTTTACTGCAGGTTTGGCTCCACTGAGTGAGGCTGAAAGCCATTGTGTGCTGCACTGCCCTCGCACCCTTCAACACTCAGCAAATCTTCCTGTAAAAGAGCAAAATAAAAAAGAAGTAGCTGAAGAAAAACTGTAAGTGGAAAACAGGCACATAAAAAATATATAGAATCATAGAATGGTTTGAGTTAAAGGGACCATAAAGATCATCTAGTTCCAGCCTCCCTGCCATGGGAAGGGACACCTCCCACTAGACCAGGTTGCTCAATGCTTCATCCAGCCTGGCCTTAAACACGTCTAGGGTCCCTGGGGCATCCACAACCTCTTTGGGCAACCTGTTCCAGTGTCTCACCACCCTCACCATAACGAATTTGTTTCTCCTATCTAGCCTGAATCTACCACTAAACAATGGAAGAACAATTCCAGATTGTGTAGGTCAAACCCAGGGGTCATGGAAAGTGCCCGAGGCAGCTTAAGTGGTGGCACTTGGATGGGCAGGAACCACATGGCAATCTGGAAGTTGCCATCACCTCCACAAATCTTTTCAAGGTTTTATCATCCAAAACACTGCATGCCAGAAAAGGTAGGCAGCTCATGGCTGGGTATCAGGTCTTCCTGTTCATTGTTTTCTTCCTCATTTGCAAGATGAGCCCCCTTCTGAGTAGCCCTGCCCCACTGGTGCGTTACCTGGGATGTGGAAGGGATTTGAGCAAGGACAGAGATGCCAAACTGCAGGAGAAGAGCAGAGCTACCCAGTGCTGCTCCCTGTTCAGAGCCAGCCCAGAACAATCAGGCCCTTAATTTGTTACAACTCATTTGGCTGTCCACGTTTTCGACTTTGTGTAAATAATGTGCTAAACGGATAAAAGGAGACACCATTTTTCCTTCTTTCCCCCGAGTTACTGATAACAAGTTCCTTCCCTTACAGTTTGTGCATATAAATGTGATTAATGTTAAAAAAAAAAGAAAAAAAAATTAAAGTGCCAAAATCTCTTTCTCTTTTTTTTTCTTTTTCTTTTTTTTTTAATAAAGCATTGCCCTTTTCAAAACAAGGGGAAATTCAGTATAGTTTCAGTGCCACAGTGATCAAACAGTGTCACATCACTATGGCAATTGCTGCCCAGGCCAGGAATACAGATCAGCTTTAATTGTGCAACGCCTTATTGCTGGTGCATGTCAATCAGAACCTATGAATTGAGAAAAATTTGCTCTGTTCATTCTGTTAAATGATGTATCCAATTAAACCTGTTAGAATTCATGATCTTCAGTCAAGGTTAAATGAAAGTAGTTACTCCTGTCAGCGAGGTGATTAAATGCTGCCTACATCAGGCACATTTATGTGCAAAATTAAAATTTTGGTATAAAGCATGAATCTTTATGCATGCCAGTTAATTATCCTGTGCTTCCTCCATTTATTAAATGCCCACTGCATTTCTTCTTAATCATCAGCTCTCTTTCAAAACTTATTCCATACTCTACATTTCAGTGTTTAAAATGAAATGCTTTCTCAATGAAAAACTTTCCTTTTTTTTTTTTTCTCCCAAAAGGATTTGGCTGTTGCTACATTCCTTGTAGTGGCCGTTCACAGAGGGGTTTTATTTTTGAGTCATTGTGTAGGAGGTTCTTTTTGTGTCGTCTTGTTGGATTCTGGGGGAGCGTGATAGGAATCCCTGGAGTTTGCTGCTGGTGGGCAGTTCCTCCTTCCCAGGAATTGGGCTGCACAACAGCAAACCTCAGCACATAACAAATCAGAATCATTGCATTCCCAGAATCATGGGGAGGAAAGGACCTTAAAGAACATCTAGTTCCAATCCCCCTGCCATGGGCAGGGACACCTCCCACGAGACCAGGTTGCTCTATGCCTTGCATGGNTTCTTCTATCCAGCCTATATCTCGTCTTCCAATTTGCATCCAGTACTCCTAGTCCTGCCATCCTGTACCCTATTAAAAAGTCCTACCCCAACCTTTCTGTAGGCCCATTTCAGGTATTGATAAGTCACTCTGAGGTCCCCCCTGAGCCTTCTCTTCTCCAGGCTGAACAACCCCAGCTCCTTCAGCCTGTCCTCATAAGGGAAGTGCTCCAGCACTCTCATCATCTTCGTGGTCCTCCTCTGGACCTGCTCCAGCATCTCAAAACAACCCACAGCTGGAGGAACAGGAGGATAGTGGGGCAGTGTGGCACCATAGGGCATGTACATCCATGGCTGCCAGGCCCTTGCTCCCCAGCATCCACCAGCCTGTAGGTACCACTGAAGGCAGGGAGATGCTCAGGAGGTTGGTTCTCTTCCTCCTGCCAGATTCCCTTCAGTTTGGCCATGGAATGGGTCCTGTTTGTGCTCAGGCAGCCACCACATCTCACTATCATATTTTAATTGGAAGAAAAATTATGTGTTGCATGCTTGAATTAAATCAAATTGCATATTTATATTTTTAAGACCCAGGATTGGCAGGATATAATGCTATATGAATCGAAGGACCAGAATGCAGGTGTATTATGGTGATTTGTAGCTGGAATGTTTGCTGGAAATCCCTACAAAGCAGAGCAGCACCAATTTAAGACCCCAAGACAACTCTCTGTGCTCCTACAAACACCATTTCACGTGTTCCATGTGAGAATTAATCCCCTTTCATTCTGAAAAGGTATTAAGGACCTTTGTTATATACAAGCAACATTAAAAAAAATGTCATGCCACTTCACAACCACTAATGAATAATATCATTTAAACCAGGCTTGGAAATAAACCAGCATAACGCATTCTACTAAACTAGTACTGTAAATACACCCAAGGTTGTTATTAAAGATAAATGCACACAGTAATTTTCTACTTCTGGGTTTTACAGGTGTAATTTTGAATCATATAATTTTTTTTTTCCTCCAATAACACATTGCCAGGATGGAAACCAACAGCAAGACTGACTGCTGGCAACTCCTCACCATCAATATGGGCTGTCTCCATCTGTATTTGAGGGCCCACAGTAATTGCACCATGTTAGGATGAGCCTCAGTTGAAGAAGGACAGGGAGCTGCTGGAGATGGTCCAGCACAGAGCCATGAAGATGATGAAGGGATTGGAGCATCTCCTTTATGAGGAAAGGCTGAAGGAGCTGGGTCTCTTTAGCTTAGAGGAGACTGAGGGGTGACCTCATTCATATTTATAAATATGGAAAGGGTGAGTGTCAGGGGGATGGAGCCAGGCTCTTCAATGATAGGACAAGGGGCAATGGATGAAAGCTGGAACACAAGAAGTTCCACAGAAATGTGAGAAAAAAACCTTTGTCAGGGTGAGAGAACAGTGTCACAGGCTGCCCAGACAGGTTATGGGGTCTCTTTCTCTGGAGACATTCAAACCGCACATGGACTTGTGTGACCTGATCTGGGTATTCCTCCTGGACTAGATGATCTCTTAAGGTCCCTTCCAATCCCTGGCATCCTGTGACTGTGAGTGATGCAATTCCCTTGTTCAGGGTCACAACAGGGATTTTCCACTTGTGGCACAGAGATGCCTCTGCCACAGGTGTCCCCATACCATGCCAGCAGGTCAACCTCAGCCCAGCATATCTGAGGGGGAGCATGTTTTCCCTCCCCCATATGTGCCTTTCAAGGTGTCCAAAGTTGAGAGATGTTTACAGACCTGTTTTACATCCTGGGAAACCAGTGAGCAGCAAGCAGTGGTGGTTACTCCTACCTTCTCTTCTCAGCCTCCACACCAGGCCCCTGGGAAGCAGCAGCAGACAAAAGGCTCCTCTTCTGCTCTCCTCTCAGCTACAAATAATGGACTTCTCTTTCCTGCCAGCTGCAGAGTAAAATACAGATTTTTTTTTTCTTTTTTCTTTTAACTTGGAAAATACAAGCTGGAAGTTGAAGCCCGATGTCTTCAGATATCTCAACAAAAGAAGGGAAAAAAAGGGGGAATCTTCACACTCACTGGGGGTAACTCCTCAGTACCATGAGCAGGAGATGACAACACATCATGGAAGGTGGCTGGAGAATAAGCTGATTTGCAGGTTTCTAGGATGACTGATGCTCAACTTCTTCAAGTCTATTGTACCATCTAGAAGCTAAACTAAATTTCCATTCTTCTTTCTCCACACTTACTTCCACACCAGTCCTCCAACAGTAGATGCCATAAGCTGAGAACACCAGACACAACATTACAACACAGAACAGTGCTGACAAGGCATTTTATTTCTGCTCAAAACAATTTTCCCATCTGAAAAATGTGATTGTCAGGTTAACATCCCCCATTGAGAGGAGAGAAGAAAAGAGCAATGGTTTCAGGTTGTGTTTAAAATTTCAAGGAAAGCAAAACTCTGCTGATTTATCCTTGGAGTGTTGTTTGATATCCATAAGAGCTTAAAAATCATCTTTTTTAGAGGCAGATTCAATGGTGCAGAAGCTGCCACTGATAAGGCAAACACTGCAGCCCACTTAAACAGGTAGAGAGTTGCTCATTAAAGGCTCCAAGAACATAAGTGTGTACACACAGCGTCTGCTTTGTTTGATTTCATAAGCAAATTCATCTTTAATACACCCTATATAAAGGAGTCTAAAAAAATTAAAATATAATTGGTGTGGAAAAGACATAGTTTAGTAGATGGATTCACAAAGAATTAGTGGTTTCGATTATAGTAATTTTCAGGCAACTTAGAAAGTAATTAAGTATATTTTGTCCATTAATTCATACTTTTTGTGTTTCATATTGTCCCACTGAAACAAAACTAAAAACTATGGAAGGGAAGGAATTTTTTTTTCCTTACTGAATATTATAAATGAACAGAACAAGGGTTGTTAATGTTTGTCATTTTCCTTATCTGTACACATGAATATGTTATATGCTCATTTCCATTGCAAATGGAGCACCAGAAGGATGACTGCAAACTGAAACACACTCTACATTCCTTCATTCCTTTGAAATACCACTGCCAAAATTCATCAGTAGTTTTCTTGGACTAAAGCTTTGAAAATACATGAAAAATGAATTATTTAATGGTGTCCATTAAATAAAGAAGGCAACAAATACTAGAGGGGCATTACTGTTTAATGTTGAAACAAAGTCAGCATGTAGAGCTCTGAATGATGACTTGACAAGGCACAAACGTGTCACCACCTCATCTCTTTCACACTTCCACCTTCCTCACATTTAATGCATGAAGAGAGATGTGGCTCCTCACCACAGCCCAACCAGTGAGTAAGTAGTGAAGAAGGGGAAAAAAAACACACTACCTGAGATAAAGAATGTGGTTCTCACAAGGAAAATAGATTGTAAAATGTCTGTGAATATATTCAGAGTGACCACTAGGAGATTTCTATCAATCCCAGCAGTGAAGTTTTGAAGAACCATTCTCATGACAGCCATGTCCCACAGGAAACCTCCCTAGGTTTGGGAAAGGGCTCATAAGCTTTGGCTTTCTGTCTACTCTTCTGTGTTTATTTGGCAAAGTACAGGAATGTCTCGTTCTCATTTGGTCTTAGAAATTTCAAAAATTTATTAATTCTTTAAAAAACACAGTCAGAGAGAGTGCCTCACCCGAAGTATTTTGTCTTCACCATCATATACAGAAACAAAAGAAGAAAGAGCTGTAAAAGCAGGGATTAGCTCTCAACTTAGAATGACTTTTGAAGGTACAATTAAAAAAACTACTCAAGATGGAAGGTGTTCTGGTCCTCTCCATGTAACAACAAAGCTCTGTTGGACAAAAAGCAAAAAACAGAGAATAAATATTCAGGAATAAAGGCATAGGATGAATAAATAACAGGAAAGTAAACTTCACCCCTTCTGAACTGAGTGGAACTGACATCTGTGTGTGTTTGGCCTTATGGCTAATGGGACACCAGGTCATAGAGTGAAAACCTTCACTTAGGCACGTAATCCCACCAAAATCAATGGGAACCCATGACTGTAATGACTGCTTCCTCCTCTCTGCCAGGGACTGCAAGGTCAGGTCCATTTTCTGTGCAATATTGGATGAATGCTAGAAAATCAATATCTCTATTGAGACTTCTTCTTTTGGAGTAAAAATAAACCTGGATCATTTTGAGTTCAAATGTTCATTGTTACAGAGTGGGGTACTTTTTTTTTTTTTAATATAAATTCCTTTTGAAAGCACAAAATGGCCAAATCAAAATGGAGTGAAATGCTCACCTTTTTGGTGTGTTTTACAGCTTGTTTTTCTAACTAGCTTTGTAATGCCATCAAGGTTAAAGGCAACTTCATAGTTTCTTTGTATTTAAACTCCATCAGTTAAAACAGATCTAAGCTCAAGGTTTTTAATATTTTTGTTTTAGCAGTTGCCTCTACTGAAATAACTCAAGGGCAGAGGGATGGCTGGGCAGAAGGAGAATGTCAGAGTCTGTTGTTTCAAGAATTCTGCCATATTATGGAATTTCTTGTGGTCTTTCTGCCATAGAAAATTCAAAGAAAGGAGTTTCTTTTTTAAGAAGAAGATCCGAATGGTGTTTGAGATTTGTTTAATTATGGTGGAGATGTGATCAGCTTCTTGTGTGGCATGAACAAGCCAGTTGTGGCAGAATTCAATCAGTGGTTGCAACAGGTCACCTCACAGAAAACAACAATTAATTCTTTCAACCTAAACTATTGACCAAAACACATCCCTGCCTATGGCAAGGGGGGTTGGAATGTGATGATCTTTAAGGTCCCTTCCAACCAAAACTATTCATGATTCCATTAAAAAAATAAGTGATGTCTGACAAAAGGCTAATGAATAAGAATTTATGTGTTTTGTCTGTGAGTACACACCTTAAATTTTTGAGAAAATACACTTCACATCCATCCTGCATCCATGGGATCCTAGACCTGAAGCATTTGGGTTTTTTCCCCAAGGAATTTTATTTACCAGATGTTATTGGAAGGATCAGCTCTCTTCTTAGTCAAGGGAATTTTGGATGATCAAGAAACAAAAGTGCTTTGATGTCCAGGGTTCAACTAAGGCAATTCAATTGCTCATGGGAGAGATAGAAAAGTATGGATTTAGCTGAGGATTCCAGCACAGCTGGATTTATTGGCATGCTGAGGAGCAAATCCAAGGATGTGTTCAGCACTCACTCCCTTCTACCCACCTCTGCACAGCTTGTTTCCCACCTGCTGTGGGACATATTAGCTTCTTCCACTCCTGCACCACTGAGCAAGGGACTGTAGTTTGGCTCTGGGCCTGCTAACGATATTATTGACAAAGCAATGTTCTGCAAGGTCTAACAATAAGTTGTTGTAATCTAATAATGTACCTTAAAGTGTTCCTTATAAAGTACACTTTTCAGAGACACCATCCCTGTATTGTTTCTGAAGCTGTACTACACAGTGTGCTGACTAGCACTGACATTCTTAAGAGTTTAAAAAAAAAGTAATTAAAAATCCAGGAGGACAATTGGAGGAATTAAAGCCTCACACCAGCACAGCGTAATAGAGCATCAAGCGATTGCCAGTGCTCTGTGCCCTGCTTTACTTCATATTATTAATGCAAAATAAAGCAATCCCACAGCCCAAGGCTTTACAGTCTGTTTTTTGACTCACTCTTCTGGATACAGAATGAGAATAAAACCATTCCTGTTCTTGAAAAAGTATAAAAAATAGGCATCAAAACAGGGCAGGTACTTACATACATCTTTTTGATGTGCTCATACGATAGGGGAAGAGAGTGATAAAGGACTGAAGAAATGCTAAATATGCACCATGACAAACAGTGAAAAATTAAGTATTGTAACTAACATTAATTACACTCCAGTAAGATGAATAGGCTGCTCATCATTAATGAGAATGTACACCTTTGTCTAAGTTTCACTTCCACCTGTGATGAATGTGCTAATGGCCATAAAATACATCATAGTAACATTTGAATTAACAGCACGCTAATAGATTGACATACAAGTAGGAATAAAGCATTTAATCATAAACATTGTACCACACCCAATGGAAAATGCTCTCCTTTGCATATATATCAAGTAAAATGGATAAATATTACGGTCTTCTTTCAGCTTACCCTGAGATAATCTAATGGCATTACCTCATCCCATCCCAGTATTTGTAATCCATATTATTAGACATTTAATGCTATGGGTTTTGGGAAATATTCAGGCAGACTAATTAAATAGTAAGGGGGATTTCCGAATAGAAAGGGTGAGACTTAGTACAAAGTACCCAGTGGCTCCTGCCCATGTGGCAGGGATGGAATATTCAAGCAAATCTTCATAATGGGTTGGCTGCATTGCCTATTAAAGGATTGACTTCAGTTTATAGAATCATAGAATAGTTTGGGTTGGAAGGGACCTTAAAGATCATCTAGTTCCAACCCCCATGCGATGGGCAGTGACACCTCCCACTTTACCAGGTTGCTCGATGCCTCATCCAGCCTGGCCTTAAACACCTCCAGGAAAGGGGCATCTACAACCTCTCTGGGCAACCTGTTCCAGTGTCTCACTACCCTCATAGGAAAGAACTCTTTCTTATATCTACCCTAAATCTCCCCTCTTCTAATTTATATCCATTATTCCTGGCCAAGAGGCACAGGGATGGCTGAACCATGGGTGCAAGGCCAATGCCCCATCCCTGGAGAGGTTTAAGGCCAGGCTGGATGAGGCATTGAACAGTCTGGTCCAGTGAGAAGTGACCCTGCCCGTGGAAGGGAATTAGATGATCTTTTAAGATTCCTTCCAACCCAAACCTATGATTCTACCACCTTCTTCTCAGGCACCATCTTCTGTGCCTGAGAAAGAGGAGAGAAGGAGAACAGGAAGAGCCTGTGGGCTCAGTAACAGGAAGCAATGCTCTGTGACAGGTAAGACTAAGAAATGGTCTAAAGCCCTGCTGCAATTCACAGAACAAACAGTGACAATTAGTTAAACACTGCCAAAAGGGAATTGCTTTAGCCTAATGGTTTTCTGAAGATCATTCAAATAGTGCAAGCTCATCAGTGTATTTTTAATGCAATTAAGCAGATGGTTTTAAATACTTTAATTACTGCCAGGGCCTACCTAGGCTGCACAGCAGATGACACTGGACCTGTGTAGTGCCTGTTATAAAATGCTGCCATAAAAGCCCAAGAGACAGTATACAAGCAGTGAACACCACTTGGGCACAATTCATCCATCTGCATGGACCACACAAAGGCTCTGCAGTAGGTGAGGGGGAACAGACCTACAGACACAGATGAAAAATCATACCTGCTGCCTTTGTAAACCCCACTGTGCCAGGACAATGTCATAGAATCATAGAATGGTTTGGGTGGAAGGGACCTTCAAGATTATCTAGTTACAACCCCCCTGCTATAGGCAGGGACACCTCCTACTAGATCAGGTGGCTCAATGCCTCATCGAGCCTGGCCTTAAGCTCTTCCAGGGAGGGGGCATCCACAACCTCTCTGGGCAACCTCTTCCAGTGGTTGTGAAACTACCCTCACAGTAAAGAGCTTCTTTCTTATATCCAGCCTGAATCCACTCTCTTCCAATTTACATATATTATTCCTAGTCCTGCCAGTCTGTACCCTATTAAAAAGTCCTACCCATTCAGGTAAGTCCCATTCAGGTATTGATTGATAAACTACTATAAGGTCTCCCCTGAGCCTTCTCTACTCCAGGCTGAACAACCCCTACTCCTTCAGCCTGTCCTCATCAGGGAGGTGCTCTATCCATTTGATCCTCTTCATGGCTCTCCTCTGGACCTGCTCCAACAGCTCAATGTCCTTATGTTGAGGGCTCCAGATCTGGACCCAGTAACTCCAGGTGGGTTCTCACCTGAGCTGACTAGATGGGCAAAGTCACCTCTCTTGACCTGGTACTCACACTTCTCTTGATGCAGCCCATGATTTTGTTGGCCTTCTGGGCCGCAATCACACAGCGCTGGCTCATGTTGAGTTTTTCATTCACTGACACCCCCAAATCTGTCTCTTCAGGGCTGCATTCACGCCCTTTTCCACCCAGGCTGTATCTGTGCTTAGGGTTACCCCAGCTGAGGGAGGCTACAGCAATATCCCAGGGGGAAGGAAGTCTCCTCATGCAGGACAGGGCACGTACATGTGTCAGAACTGCTCATTCCAGCTTTCCTCTTCTATCAAAACTAGTGGATTTCTCCAGAAAAACTATAAGTCTTGAAAATTAATGGAGGGAACTGATATGAGTGTGTTTTATAACACTGTACTGCAGCACAAGCCCAGCAGCCAGCAATGTATTGCACTGTGACTGCTCTGGTAGCCACCATACTCACACTGAAAACATATACTTTACTTTTTCTTTGTTACACTGGTGCTGTTTTCCTTTGTCTTCCAGCTGGCAACTTGTTGATTAGGGAAAATGCTCCTGAGCTTCTCCCTCCCATGCAATAATCCTTATAATTTCCCCATTTCTAAATGCTAAAAGTGCACTAATGCAAGTGGGAAGAGTTTCCTCTGCCATTTCACATACTTAAGGAAGAGATGTTATCAATTCATATGCTCTGCAAGTGCTTTGCAAAGGCCATAAGCATTATTATTTTCATTTTAGCAAGCAGAAAATGGCACACAGATTGCCCAAAGTCACCCTGAAGATGAGTGAGAGAACCAAGTTTAAATTCGTATCTTCTGGGTCCCCAATGCTGGGACTACTCTGCTGAGCTGTTTTTGGAAGGTCAGAACCGTCCAAATGAAGCATGGCCATAATAGGCAGCCCATTCTCGCAGTATAATGTATGACATTCAAAACACTTATTAAGTTGCTACAAGCACAACGTGAATTCTTTGTGTTAAAATGGAATTCAAGGAGTAAAATTAAAAAATTCTGAGCTGAAGAAATTTATACCAGTTCAACTACTACTCTCCAGGAGTCAAATGTTACCATCCCAAATTAGGACTAGGAATAATGGATGTAGGGTGGTGAGACACTGGAACAGGTTGCCCAGGAAGGTTGTGGATGCCCCCTCCCTGTCTCACCACCCTCACATTGAGGAATTTCTTTCTTAGTTTCAATCATTTAACTTCAGATAACCCTGGCTAAGAAGTGCAGAGCTGGAGAAAAGAGCAGACTGGGGGCTGGAATGCAGTACTTGACACTGTGAGTCTGCTGCGATATGTTATGATTGCAGTGTTGCTACTGGGGACTGTCACAACACAATTCACAGTAACTGTTACTTCACCCACCTGAAGGCATCTGGTGCGTCATCTCCCTCCCCTTGTGCTCTGCCTCACCCATTCAGGGCTGAAGTTACACTGCTGCTGTTGGCAATTAGAAATGAAATCCACAATCTTTTCCCTCCCATTGAAACTTCTGAAAATGTTCTATCGGCTCTGGTGAGGCCCCACCTGAAGTATTGTGCCAAGTTCTGGAGCCCTCAACATAAGAAGGGCCATGAAGATGATGAGAGGGCTGGAGCACCTCCCTTATGAGGACAGGCTGAAGGATTTGGGGTTGTTCAGCCTGGAGAAGAGAAGCCTCAGGGGGAACCTCAGAGTGGCTTATCAATACCTGAAGGGGGCCCACAGAAAAGCTGGGGTAGGACTTTTTAACAGGGTACAGGATGGCAGGACTAGGAGTAATGGATGCAAATTGGAACAGGGGAGATATAGGCT
>VZTY01005835.1:0-16304 GCA_013400935.1 Turnix velox
TCCACATCTTCCCTAGTCTTCCTAGAAGAGAGAAGCAGACTTTGGAGAACTAAGGGTTAAAATATTTTTAAGAATTTTCTTGGATAAGGAATAATTTCTATGAATGCCAAGTTTTAAAAGAGTCAGACTTTAGTATTCTAAGAATGTTCAGCTCTGTTTCTCTCAGCAAGAAATAAATGCATCCATACCTGCTAGAGCAGTCAGTCCTTTTTCTTTGTCAGATGAATTCAAACTCCTGGATTTGCAGTGGGTTTTCTGATAATTTGTCCCTCAAGCACTTTGTGTTAACCCATGATTCACTTAGATAGTATAATTCAGTTTTTAAACTGATTCAATGGGTGTATAAATCTATATCAATCAGTATTTAAACACTGTTGGTGTTTGTTTTCTACCCTGAGCATCTATTCATGCACAGCCCTTACTCCCAAACTGGCAAGATCCAGAGATCTTCTCTTACCTTCATGTTCCTCCACATTGGTCTCTTCCCTTAGGGTGGATGGAGGGAGTGGGCTGCTCATCTAACTTGCTCCATGCCTTGCATCCACATCCTTACCCTAAGCTGTGATAGAGAGTTGGAGCAGCAGCAGGATGAATCAAGCACAAAGCATTAGAAAGTTGCTTACATGAGTTTTAACTCCCAGTCTCTCTATTGCCACTCCAGTGTCCTGAGGGGAATGAAGAGGACAAACATGGCAGATAGATAGTGTCTGGATAGGCCAGTGCCAAGTTGACTTTCTGGCCACAGGAAGACTAGGTTTTAATGTTAGAAGCAAAGTGAGTTTTATATATTAAGACCTAGTGTCATATTTCCTGTTCTGTGTGTACTGTGATATGGTTGTAGCTGCATCTCATGATTTTAAGAGATTTAACTCCATGTACTTGAGATTTTCTTCTTCTTTGATTTGGGACAGCTGTGTCTTGAGTACTGAAGTGACTTTTCATGGTTAGAAGAGTCCTTGCTTTTAGCCTGCTGTTATTTCATTTTGCTTTATCTGTAATTTTGGTTTATAATTCAGATATTTTCTCTTTCTATACAAATGTTTCTTAGAGATTTAGTTAACATGGGCAAATTGCAGTTCAGTTTGTTGTGAACTTCTGTTGAGATCTACTAAATGGATGAGGTAAATATCAGGCCATTGCACATCTAGCTCACCCAGGCAGTGAAAAACACATTGACAGAAACTTCAGGAAATTAAAATATAAACTTCCCTGCCCCTTTTCCGACTGAGGTACAAGAGGGGACTGGTCTGCTTGCTTGCATACACCATTATGGTATGTTAGCACTTTCAGTACTCAGGGATACATCATATTTTCCTCCAGTTTGAACTTTACTGTCAGATAGCAGCATCACAGGTAAATGTGATGCCCTGGAATTTGTATGTTTGTGACCAGGAAGTCAAAACCTTCCTGTAAGATAGATGCTGGTGTCCAAGGAACCTGAAAGTCTCTTATTTGAACTCTAGTAGGCAAACTGTCCTTTCTGGGTTTTTTTGTGGTTTTTTTTCCCCTTGGAACTGAAAAGATTGCTTTTAAATGAAATCCCAGATTTTAGATTATAATACCCTAAAAACAAAACTTCTCCAAACTTTTCTTTATGTGAGCAGAGCATAGGAAGTCTTCACAAAGAGAGAAGAAGCCAGTTCCTTCTCAAGTCCTGTTACGGTTTTAATTCTACACACTGTCTTGACATTTTGCAAATGAGACAATTTTTTGTTGTATCTTATTTCATATGAAAAATCTGGGGAGGATAGTACAAAACTGAGGAATAATTCACATACTAAGTCCATGTGTGCAGCAAACCCACAAAAAAAAAGCTGCTGCATTTTAAATTTCTGAAACAAAAATATGTTTTCTGCCTGGCCTCTCTCTATGGCAGCAAGAGTACAATAGGAATGGTTACATATGGGTAGCAGCCATCTGAAAGAAAATTTTAGATCAACAGATACATGGACAAACTAGATCCTGGAGTCCTAACCTCATCTGTAATTCAGATTGCAAGATTGCATCCAAATGTTCCTACAAAGAGTGAAAAAACAGTGCATGCACATAATTAATGCAGATGCTGGCAAGCTTTAATAAGGGCCAATAATTCATTCGTATGACTTCCTCTCTCCCTCGAGGTTTCTTATACTTGACCTATTATTGCCCCACAATCTTTAGCCAAAGAATTAAAAACAGATGTCTGTTTGTTAAATATACCTTATAAATTGGGGATTTTTATGCAACAGAGAGATCCTACATAAGAAATTTTAAAAATTCTTAAGTAATTAAGGCTGAATGGTTGCTTAACTATGGGTTGATATATTCTAAAGGAACAATAAATGTTTTATAGTCACTCCGCTGAGAAGTACTATATGCTGTAGCTTTTTATTATCCTGGGTCTGCAAATGTTCTGATCTGTGTTTAGGTTGGAGGTAAAATAATTTATAAAGAACTTTTTCTTTAACATAAAATTCATTGTCATATAATGCTTTTGGGATATAGATGGAAAAATTTCTATGCTTTATTTGGCATTAGCTTAATTTTGTTGACAAACAGGGAAATGAAAGGAAACGGAAATAGCCTTAGGTAATTAGGAAATCTTTATGAGATACTATTTTCATTTGAGTCCAGGAACTTTCCCAGTTCTGTTAATTTCTGGTTTTACAGGGTGGTAAGATCAGCTGCAGCATTTCCTGCAGAATGTCTGGAGTTGTCCAAAACATGGGGGGTTTGTCCACATGTTTTAATGGGTAGAAATTCTTAACTTTTAGTGTTAGTGTTCTGTTGTTTGGTTGGGTTTATTATCAGTGTTTCCACTGAAACGGTAGAGGCAGTATAGTTTCACAACCATAAAAACACTGTTAGAGGCAGTTCTCCTGAGTCTCTGTAGAAAGAGATTTTTTTCACACGAGTTTCTTGTTTTGTTTTGATTTGTTTTTTATTATTTTTATATCCTTGTTTTTAAGCCATGCTAAGCAAGGAATCAGGATGTTATTCAGAGGGATTTTTTTTTCACAAGGTTTGCCTTTTGGGAACTGCACCTTGAATAATTGTTCATAACAGAAAAAGTAAATTAATTGAACAGTTTTTTATTAGCCAGTAGTTTTATGCAAAACTTCTGCTTTCTGGTGAATTACGAGGCTTGTCTGTTGCCCCCATTACCATATTCAGCTGAGTGGTCTGCAAGGAAAATTAATCATGTATTCCATGACACAGCCGTAATATTCTTTAATGAAATAAATAAGGTTAATTAGTTGTCAAATATTGCTTTTCTGATTTCCTGCTTCCTGCCGAAACCCGGGATTGAACCAGTTTTGGATCAGAATAAGCCAGTCTGGATGAGTTATACATAAAAGCATGGTATGTTTCCAACCCTGTTCAAAAAGGTGACTGATGGAAAAAGAAGAAAGGTCACAGAAATACAGTGTCATGTTTATTGTTTATAAATGCACTTCATGCTTCAGGGACAGATATAGTGATATTTGGCCTTGATGAGCATATTGATGATCTTAATTTAGGGTATTCTTCCCAATTTTTAAAACCAAACAAGATGGATCTCTGAATGACTCAAAACCTGCTGGGAAAAATAATCTTTTCCTTCTCTTGAGGAGCTCTTCTTTTAACTCTGCTGCAGCCCAACAAGAAATTGATGCACTGATAATGTAAATAAGGTGTCCTGTAACAGAGCTAACTTTTCTTAATTACAAATTGCATGCCATTCTCCTTTAAATGAGTTTTTCAACAGATCTGTTTGGCCAGAAGCTTATTTTGCTATGTAATTTGCAATTACATCAAAAATCTTTCTAATTTCCAGAGCAGATGATACCATTTCTGGTCTTTTCTAATTTGGTTGCTGTTACTAGACTCCTTAGAGCAATTGTGTGTGTATTTTAATATGCTTTTCGGTCTGAAAAAATAAATTTGTTCTGAAGTGTGTCCCTTTCCTATCCCCCTCCTCACTCTCTGTACATGTCTTGTTCATGGACGCAGTCATATATTGTCAGTTCTCATGTCGTTTTTTTTTTCTCTCTTTTCTCTTCTTCTTCCAGTCCACTGCCATGGGCGAACCACAGTGCTACTACAATGAAACCATTGCCTTCTTTTATAACCGAAGTGGAAAATATCTAGCCACTGAATGGAACACTGTCAGCAAGCTTGTAATGGGATTGGGGATTACTGTCTGCATCTTCATAATGCTGGCCAACCTTTTGGTGATGGTGGCTATTTATGTCAACCGCCGATTCCACTTTCCTATTTATTACTTAATGGCTAACTTAGCTGCTGCAGACTTTTTTGCAGGGCTGGCCTACTTTTACTTAATGTTCAACACAGGACCCAACACAAGAAGATTGACTGTAAGTACCTGGCTTCTCCGTCAGGGTCTCATTGACACTAGCCTGACAGCCTCTGTAGCCAATTTGTTGGCCATTGCTATTGAGCGGCACATTACAGTTTTTCGAATGCAGCTTCATACTCGAATGAGCAACCGCAGAGTGGTGGTAGTAATTGTTGTTATCTGGACTATGGCCATTGTCATGGGTGCCATACCAAGTGTTGGATGGAACTGCATTTGTGATATCACTCACTGCTCTAACATGGCACCCCTCTATAGTGACTCCTACCTGGTCTTCTGGGCCATTTTCAACCTGGTCACTTTTGTGGTCATGGTGGTCCTGTATGCTCATATCTTTGGATATGTCCGCCAAAGGACTATGAGGATGTCCAGGCACAGTTCTGGACCCCGCAGGAATCGGGACACTATGATGAGCCTGCTGAAGACTGTGGTCATTGTGCTTGGTAAGTGCTTACTTTGCCTTCTCTGTTCTCATCACTTTTTTTTTTGGCAGGTGATGTCAGCAATGCATGTCCAGCTCCTGGGTGAGTGACAGCATTTGTACAACACTATAAGAGCTAGGAGCAATAAGAACCCCAAGCATTTGTTGCCATGTTCTCCCCATCAAGTTTATTTATGGAAGTGGGTATAAAAGACTTGGTCACTCAGCCCTGTAGCATGAAACTGATGAAAATCCAGCACCTTGAGATGTAAGGTGGTGTTTTTCTAGAGCAATGCAGGTTAAAAACCTGTTAGCAGCCTATCCTATGTAGCATTTACCCTTTTGCCTTTGAAGATGCCAAATGACTGCAACATTGAAATAGTGCAGGGAAGGCTCAGTCTGCCACTGATGGACCTCTTGTCTCCTTTTGCCACTCAAAAGATTTTGCACATGTTCAGGCAGTACTTCTATGTCCAGAGAACAATGAGGTCTTTCCACTGACGGAAAGAGTCTATGTTTCAAGCAGGACTGCTTGTACTGCTTGAAGCACATGCCTCAGTTCTATAATGTTGGCAGATCTGAGTACCTGACAACTTGCTAATACAGAAAAGAAGCATGTGAGGCACTGGTGTGCTTCTGCACACTGCTCAGAAGGTATCTAATGTCCAGGGCCTGGGAAATAGGGAAGTATGAGGCAAAGATTGTGACACACTTTTGAGATTCCTGTCTTTTTGTGAATGGCTGTATTTGATTTTTGTCTGGAACAGATTTTTGTCTGTTTCCTTATGCAAAGGTGCACCCTGGATCCTAGGTACCATTCTGTGCTGATATTCTGTGCAGTTTATCCCACTCTTTGTTGCTGCAGATGATAGGGAGCTGCAGGCTGACAGATACAGTTCCTGTTGGCTTATTGTCCCAACTTGTGTTCCTATCTGTCTCTTGGTATCCTAGTATGCTCTTGCATTGTGAAGTTGCCCTAGCAATCCATAAATGTAACTGTACACAGATGGTGAAGCCCAAAACTTAGCTTTGACAGTGCTTGCTTTGACTGATTTCCATGGCTTTATGCCATGACTTGTGCTTTCTAGTAGTTACTGTCTGCACATACAGGACGGAATTGTTGCAGAGATTTTATATTAGTCACTGTGTCAGCTCTAAGTTTAAGAATGTACATGTTGCTCTCTGATTTACTGATTATCTTTGAAGCCAGGATATAAACTGTGTAGTTGACTAACCTGTTCAGCCTTGATAAGTCATATTCTAGGTGTCTCTATGAATTTCTGTTTGTTTAGTGAGAGAGACTGTAGTGGTGAGTAAAACCTCTTCTTGTCAGGTGGTTCAGAAATCTCTCCACTTCTGACATCCTCCTTGCAGAAGACAAGATGTGGTCAAGAACACAAAGAAAATTTAGGTTTTATAGCCCTCTTTTTAGGAAAAAGATATCCTCATTTCCCTTCCTGAAGGAATTGTTCATGCAACAGTGGAGTATTTCTTGTGGAGTGAAAGACTGAAAGATTTTAAAAAATAAATTAAGATAGCTGAGACATAGTAAGCACTTACATCAGCGCAATGCAGAGTTGTAAGAATAAAGAAACAGTCACTCAATAAGTAGCACATGGCAGGTAAGGGACTGTAGGTATGAGAGGCCAGGTAGTGTCTGCACCCTCCCCTGGCCTCCTGTGAGTACGGGTCATAGGAAAGATGTACAAGCCAACCTGTGTGGCCACAAGGACCTAGTTTGAAGTTTCCAAGGAACATAAAGTAGCCCTTTCCCCCCCCCAAGTGCATTTTTTTTTTCAGGTATTCTGTAAAGAGTGAAATAATTACAAAGGCTAGGTAGCATTAGCCAAATTGAAGATGACTGAAGTTTAGGTGCAGATGTAGGTCACTGATGTTTGATTCTTAATTTGGTGCTACGTGAAGTAGGATTTCTTGGGACTGCAGGTAGTACATTTTGAAGCTTTGTTCAAAATTCAAACCAGACCTTAGTTCTTGTTACTGATGCAGTTAAGTTCATTAGGTGGTGTGTACATGCTCAGCACCCCTTTCAGTCCGCACAACACCATCTACAGAGAGACAATGCATTATTTTATTACATCTGTTTGAGGAAAACAAAGGCACTTCCATGCTGTGACAATCTTTATCCTGTATTTGGATATCCTGCTTCAGTATTATTTTGAAAAAGGGTTTCGTTATTAATCATTTTTCATGAAAGAAGTGTGGTTTCTCTGGTTGGGAGATGTTGGTCCTAGGACCATAGTGAAAAGGAGGAGCAATCCTTTCACCTTGCATCACCTGTGAGACACAGCTGCAAGATAAAAATGAATGTAAAAAGCTGAGGTTCATTGTTGTGGGGTTTTATTAAGTATAATTTTTAAAAATACAGACTGAAGCCATGCATTGAGCCATGGGGACAACCACAGAGACTTTGTGGGAAGTTGTATGTTAAGGGTGTTAAGCAGCATACCAGCTGAACCATGAGAAAAGTTCCTAAGTTGCTATCACCTGCTGAGTGCTGCCCCATGTTCTTGAATTTGCACTTACTATGGAAGATTATTTTGTGGATCTAATAAATAAATAAAAGCTAAGAATTTCTTTGAAGTGTTGATGCTGTCTCAATCTGGAGTAGATGGTGCATTCTGCTTGCAAGTCTGACTTAAAATTTTCACAAGCATATGTAACTTTGTCAGTGTCTTTTTGCAAAGGCAGTAAGTGTACAATGCTGCAAGTTTTATCTGCTTCAGCTTGGGGAAAGGCAGAAAATATGAGTCTCTTAGGCTGCCCGGAGAAACTTGCTGAACATGTATCTCATGCAATCTGGCTTTTTCTGCATAAGTTGAACCTCAATAATAAAGATGGAAAGACCCCCTTGCTTTTCTCAGTGGTGCACACCAGTGTAATACATTGCTATTTGTGGCAGGACTTCGTGCTGTAGATGGAAATGTTTCAGGAATTGTTTCAGGTAATTCTTACGATCCCTGTTCTGCCCCACAGCTAAGCGGGGAAAGGAGCTAGTGTGTGTCATCCCAGTTACCCAGGAGGAGGCAGTTTATTTTGGGGAAGGGAGAGGATGTTTTGGGAACCAAAGAAAAAGAGAGCTGGGAGTCTGAGTAAACCTGCAAGCACCGGCAGAGGGATGCAAACCAGTCCTCATCTTAGGATCTTTGTTAAAACGCTGCTGAGCCATCAGTACCCCCTTGTGTTTAGTGCAGCAACAAACCACTCATTGTACTTTTCAACTTCCATAATGAGTCTTCCTGAAGTTGCCCTACTGGCTGTATTCCCAGGCAAAGCCCTAATGCTACTGCAAGCAGATAATCTTTTCCCTGTCTTTGTCCACACTGCGTTTCGCGGGTTCAGGAATGGGAGGGGATTAACACAAGAGCTTCTTGTTTTCTTGCTGCCTAACACTGACTGCCCTCACTGTGCCTGGGAGCCTTGCCACAGGAGGAGAAGGACTGCTCCGATGGGGTGCAGTCCACCCAGTATCGATGCTGTCAGCATGCACGGGGTCGATGCCAGCCACCTTTGACAAGAGGGCAATTGTGTGGGTAGGACCATGTCTGCCTGATGCACCGGCTGGAGCGGTCGGGATCTGGCACCTCGTGTCATCCCACAGGTCGAGTGGGATGCTCAATGCTATGTACAAGTCAAAAGCAGAAAACAGATATTTTTATTATTATTATCTTTTCCCCTTTTATGCCCTTTTGTTCTTTTTTTAATTTTTTCCTTGAGTAAAATATTTTAAACAGAAGGAAGTGGTTTCATAGTTGAGCCCTTTTTTCTTAAAATAAGGCTGCTTTTGAAATCTTTCAACAATTATAAAGAATGTAAAGCTCTTTCTCTAGAGCATGCCTTTCCATTGTGTTTATTTTTGTATAAGCTGTTTTGATTTAAACGAGTCTTTCTGTATTTGAAGATAGGCCCTTGCTTATTATAAGGAAGCAATAAATGCAAGCAAAACATCTGGAAATTCAACATAAACATCTGGAAGGATGGAGCTGCTCAGCAACAGCTTTTTCCTAGCCCTTTCTCTCTGCCACAGTTATGAATTGCATTATTTTTGTACTTTTGTATATCTCCTTTCACAGCTAGTTACCAAATGGGTAAATGCAGCAAACTGAGGCTCTGGGCAACCTGATATAGAGCAGGATGCCCCTGCTTGCTGCAGAGGGGTTGGATTAGATGGCATTTAATGGTCCATCTTTTCCAACTCTATTATTCTATGAAATTACTATGGTAATGCACTTGATGTCAACATGTACTGTACCCAGACAGGGAAAGCAAATAAAGTGGGTTATTGATAAATAATTAACTTTTTTGGGGTGCTTGATTGATATGCAGCACTTCATTGCAAGATCAAAGCCATGAACTTTTTGGAGGTACATTTCTTAAAAGATGTTTTCAATATCTACACTGGTGTGCAGTCTGCATCTTTTCCTGCTCCTCCTCCTTATGCAGAGGAAGTTGCTTTTTGGTTTTAGGCAGAGATATATGTATCTGTTTCCATACATCTCAGGCAGTGTTGGGTAATTAACAGGGATGGCCTATCTTCATTAGCCCCTAAATTGTAAGGCTTTGACCCTATTAATTGTATTTCTCCAGTGATCCTGGGCCAAGGTGAAGATGATCTTGTCTGATCAGAGCTCGGTTATGGCATCACTTGAGTTGTGGCAGGCTTTCTCTGCACATCAAAAATTATTCTGATCAACTAAAGCAAATACCAGCCCTGGTTGAACAATGAAACTGCTAAGAGGATCTTTTGAAGATGCCAGGGTTTAATTCTGTAGCTGTGGCTGGAAGAAGACAAGTTCACCTGTCCACCACCTCCCTGAAGAGACTTGTTGGCTTGAAGAGGGCCTGAAAATAAGGATGTTGACTTAGCTTGGCGATATCCTTCCACCGACTAGTGCTGGCCCCATGTGGGGAATACCAGCATACAGGTTTTGTTTTTTTTTCCTTGACATTATTATGTTTTCTGCAGAGAGCTAGACTAGTCACAGAGACTAGGATGGAGCTCAGATGACTGCAGCACATTTCAGAGCTTTTTCTCTGGGAGTGGGGGAGCATGAAGCCATTAATACCAGGTCACCTTGTGGCCAGAAAGGCTTGTTCAGAGTCATCAGCTCTTCCTGACCTCTGCATCACAGTAATGTTGCTTGTGTATTGACTTAGTCCTTATGGAAAAACAGGGTAATAAACTCTGGAACTGGTGCTGGCAATATGAGTCTGAGCATCAATGACTTTCTGTTTTAGTAGACAGGGTACAGTTATGTGCAGTCCTATTGTTTTTAGATAAGTATATTTTAAAAGTGCATAAAATGTGAATTTAGTGCAGTCAAGTAAGCTTGTAAATTGTGGTTGATGACTGTGGTCTAAATGATGCACTCCTCACAGAGTATATAGGATTTATTCTTATTACTATTGCATGGAGAAGGAAGTTTTATAAAAAAATCATTAAAATTATACTTTTTTCTCATTGCACACCTTGGATTTCTTTCTCTTTCTGTAGTGAAAGTTCTTAATAGTATTTGTGATTGCTCCTTGGAAGTTTTCTTGAAGGAAAATGACACATTTTGGAGTGAAATATCAGGGTTTGTTGTTGCTACTAGTAATACTGGTGTTTAGTGTTTTGGGGATCTCTGTTTTGTTTGTTTCAGTGCATCCTAATAGCAATTTTTTACTGACTTAAAAAATACTATGTACATTCGGCTTGCTAAAAGGTGATGTGGAACAAAAGTCTTCTTAATGCTACTTATATTTGTTAGAAGACACCTTTGTGTAATAACAAAAAGTAGAATTTTCATTATACCTTTCACCACACCATAAAAAGTGAACTAATATTTTTATTTTTGTAAATGTCCATGTTCATATTTTCTTGGTATAAATGGTTTAAATATTATACTAGATAGATCTAGCACTGTTTTTTAAAAAACAAATTTTCTTTAAAAAATAGTAAGTATCAGTTATTCTTCATCAGCAAAATGGATTTCTGCTTTCAGTCAAAATAACAGAGGCATAAAACTTACTAAGGATCTAAGATATAATCTGTACATAATTATGCAGAATTGGACTGTGTCTTAAGTTTAAGATTCCTTGGATTTTAAGAAACACAGTATGTTTCTTGCTTGGTTTTTTTTTCATGCTGTTAGTAGAAGCAATACTGTGTGTGCTTTCTGACATATAATCTGCTGAAGTCTCACTCACTTGTCAGTTGTAGTCTTGCAAATGAATTCCAGTTGATCTTCTTGAAATTTGTCTGGCAACTAGAAACCAAATCCCTTACTGCTTGGCTGGGAGTGATACTGAAAATAAAAAAGACTAAGGAAGGACAACATTGGGAAATTACACTATAGTCACTTTGTTTCTGTGATAACTTCATAAGTAGCTTTTATTTTCAAAACTAGCTCATTCAAGCCCTCCTTGCTGAAGGAGAACTATTTAATGCCTTGGATCCAGGCAGCTCTTTCACTGAACTCTGAGCCTGGTCTGATGTGTTAGGGGTCTCATTCTAAATGTTTTGCTTAATTTCTTCACTGACTTTCACAGTCAAATTTATTGCATCCTCAGTTAAAGCTGATGGATCTCTGGTGACTGTCTTTTCTCTAAAGTATACCAGGTATCCCTATGTAATTCATTGCTTCACCCCAGGGAAACTATTTGGAACTTTCCCCCTACTCTTCCCCTTCAGTTAAGAATACATATTATTTATTTTCTTTTGGGGTCCTTTGAAACTCTGATTTGAGGAACTTCCTGAGGCAGGAATGTGGTTCTATTTTATTTTTGAAGGGAGAAAATCCCTCTAGTAAATCCATTCCTTTACATAAGATGGAAATTAGGCCTTGTTTAATAAAAGTCTTTCCCGTGACTTCAGTATAATTTATTACCTTTCTAGGGAAGAAATAAATTTAAAGGGAAAAGGAAAGCTCTCTGCATTCTTTCAAGAACAGCTAGAGAGGAATAAGCCTTGTGTAGTTATAGGTTTGTACTCATGTTCAGCTTTTGAGTAAAAAAAAATATAAAAGCATGAACGGATCATCTCTTGTTTCAGAGCAGCTTCTAAAACTGAGCTGCAATGGCAAAAGTAGGTCATAGGAATTTTGGGGTTTTTGTATGCATAAAAGGATTTGAAAATCACTTTTACCCCCAAGCAATGCAATCCAACTTTTCTGTCGGATCCATGTGAAATACCAAACTGCTGGCCAAGGAGTGAAATCAACTTAGTGAAAATGTGCACTACACCAAAGTTAATTGCTAACATCTCACTCTGCCACCTGACTCAACTTAGCAGTGCTAGGTCCATGAGTGAGTAGTCAATAATCTTGGCTTCTCCAAAATAGTGAGGATGGGGACGGGAAGTTTTGTACAACTTTTGCTCTGAACCAGAGGCCTTGGTAAACTTTGAGATAATTTAAAGATCCATGAAAAAAATTTTCATATCAGCATTTACAGGAAGATGTAGATATAAAATGTCAGCACATGGCCAAGTCCTACTGAACTCAGGTTTTCTAAGCTGAATTTTCTGGAAATGAATATGGGAATCCATCCTTGAAAAGAGGCAACAAGAGTGCTTTTACAAAATGGCTGCTTGAGAAGAAATAATGTTGTTCTCTATAAAGCATGTGGTTGCATGTTCTAAATTACTCAATTTCTTTGCTCACTCTCTGGGTAAGATTCCTCATGTCCTCAGCTAAAACTGGTATATCCTTGGTAAATGTTAAAACGAACCATCTGAAGTCTGGAATATCTGGCATCACATCCATGCCCAGCCAATGACTGCTGCTTTGGGATCATTGAGATCCCATTTGTCCTTCCAATGTTTCAGCAAAATCTGCTCAAATGCTATGACAACCTCAAGCTCACTCCTCAGCTTGAGAAATTATGTAAATAAAACACCAGCTGTTAACTTGTTTCGTTTCAAATCCCCATTCAATGGAGCCCTGAACAATCACTTGTTTCTACCAGTGAAAAACAGTGGGAACAAGAGACTGTTTTGTGGGAGAGGAGAAGTGGTTGTCCTTCTGCATTGCATCATAGCATTTGTACAGTGTGAGTAAGATTCTCTGTTTTTTCTGAGGTAATCCATGAGAGCAGATGAATTCAGATCTAAACTCTGAATGCAATTCTAAATTCCAAACAGTTTTCACTGTTTCACTGAAAATATAGCTCTTAACATCAAAAATTAAGTTTTTGCCATTAGAAAAGTTTTCTGTGTCACCTAAGGTATAGCGGCTACTCAGTGGGCTAGGAAACAGTGATCAGAAAGTAACAGCCTTCAGACAAGGGCCTTTGTATCTCTTAGTCTTAGCATGAACAGCATGCTCAAGTAAAAGCTGTAGTCCGTCCATTTTTAAAATACATGTATTTTGCGCCTAAGTGTAAAGGAAAAACATGATTCTGAGCTCTTTTGATCCTGGCTTTTTATAGAGAATTGCTTCAAGTTAATTTAGCTGGGGATGCCATCATGGAACTGACAGGTAGACTTCTTTTTTATTACAGTAAAATTTTTTTCTTTTTTTCTGTTGGTTTTTTGGGTTTTATTTCAGCCCTTCCACAAGTACATTTCTATAACACAGTTGTGATGTCCTCCTTTACAGCTGAAAGCATTAACAGCCACAGAAAATCCCCATGCTTTCTAATTCTCACTCAACAAACTTTTGTGCCACCCTTCCTATGCTCAGCCTCAAAAACATTGTCTCTGAAGCTCATTTTCTGTGTATTTACATGGAGAAACTCTGATAGTATGTTAAAATGTGCTCCTTGTTTATGTGGCAGGCCCACTGGTGGATACTTATCTGCTCTCTAGGCACTGATGGGAAAAGGCATAAGAACTCCCAGCTTGTTTGGAGGTCATAAGACTTCATAAGCTTTGGCATAATTTGTGAAGTCCGAAGCATTTCTTTTCCAAACTCAAGTGCTGTCCATCGGTTTGTGCTGCTTAATGAAGTACTGGAGCAGGAGGAACTGCTGCGAAGGAAAATTCTTGGTTACCAGGCTCCATGTCAAACAGGAGGTATTTGCACATGCAGGGATGAGCACTTAGAAGTCTGTGGGCGGAGTGACCTTAAATTTTGCATCAGAGGAGGTGAGAACTTGGTCTGTAAAATAGTCCCAGACATACCTACCACAGGGCTGTCTGTCTGCTGCTGGCAGCTGCTGCTAGGAGAGCACTAAAAGCCTATGAGATTATTTAACAAAAACAAAAAAAAAAAGTTTTGTATACTTTAGGGGGGTGAGAGGGAGCACTTCTGTTGCATCAGTTCATGTTGGAATAAGACATTGGGGATTTCTGGTTTAATAAAGTACTTGCTAATATAACCATAGATATGCAAGGACAGTTAAGATTTTGGAAGTCTTCCTTCATAAAAAAAAGCAGTCATCTCTTGAAGAAGAGTGAGGGAATTTAGCTTGTTACAAGCAGGAAAAGCTGCCAAGCTTGTGCATTTATCTTCTTTTCTTGGAAATCATTTCCTCTGACCCTGGACTCAGTGCTTTCCTTGTTTTCCTGAAAGCAGTTTGAGGAGCTGTTTCCCACCTTCTGATATTGGTGTAACCTCAGAAAGAACGTTTTCTGGCATATGGCAGAGATAATTCATGTCTCCCCTTGTTTGAAGTTGCTTTAAGTGCCCACTTTTTAGTTCTCTACAAGTATGAGGAGTAACTCAGGGGTGAATTTTCCAAGGAGTGGCTGTGTAGATAGAGAGAAGGAAAAAAAAAAAAGTTGTGTAAATCTGTTGCCTGTTTTCAGAATGACTGCCACTTTCTTCTGTTAAGAAAGTGAAACCTAAAAGTTTCACTTCTAAAAGTGAAACCTTTAGTTCATAGAAGAAAGATTGAAGGAAGTGTCTAAAACTGTATTACATGAGTTTAGATATGTAACAGTATTTCCTTGACAATGTGTTGGATATTTTTTTCAGTCAGTTACCTTGATTAATTTTCCAAATAAACACAGGTCATAACATATTTTATTCCATAACATCATCCTGCTGACAACAGAGAAAAGGCTGCGGTGGAAAACTGTGTTCCCTGCTTCCAACTTGGAATGACTGTATCCCAAAACAGGCATCACCTCTCACTTTCCAATGTTGCACATAGCCTCTCAGCCCACCAGTTTTGTTACTGATGCTATTGTGTGAGCATTTTGCTTAGATCCCATGAATTGGGAGGAAAAATTTCTGCATATGTTCAAAAATTAAAAAAAGAAAATTTATTTCAAACTGGGAGCATTTGAGGAACAAGCTGGGTTTTTATTCCTTTTCAGCTGGGATGAAGAGGGAGAAGTGAAGAGTGTGGTGAATAGTAGTATTAAAGTCAATCATGTTTTGCCTATTTATCAGCAGCTGGTGCTACGTGTTTTAGTTCTGATAGAGGAGGTTTATGATTAAAATTTTACTTGCATAGTCTTGAGTTTGTATAAATACATAAATCAGTAAAGTGTCTACCTTCAGGTTACATCTGTTTAATGGAAAAGTATTTCTTTTGCAGTGTGCATTAAGAATTATCACCTCTAAATGATGTGTAAAACAATCCCTTGCTCTCAGTGAATTGGCAAAAGGGTTACAGTCACTTAACTCCAAACTGTGAAAAGGCTCATGGATAGCACAGGCTGAAGGAGTAAAGTTGGGTAATCTTTGCAAATAGAAATGCATAACATCTGCCATCTGCTTGCATTGTGCCTCAGGAAGTAGGGTGGAAATAATGTATGGATGTATCAAACCTCTGCTTGTATAGGTGAAAACAGAAATTTGTGACAGAAAAATTGTTTATCTTGAGCTGGCAGAGCTGCAAAATGTCTCCTCTAGCGTTTGATGTTCAAAGTTGTGTCAGCAGACACACCATCACATTTTGCTTTCTCTTCTGGCAGCAAAAAGTGAAATGGATTTCAGTGCTGAGACGTTCATTTTCCAGGAGGAAATCCCTTGCCTTTACCACATTTGTACCCTCACCAAAACCAAACCAAACCAAACCAATAAAAAAGATTGTGTTTTTAATTTTCAGTGGATGACTTGTGAATTAATATCAATGCACTTAAATTTTTTAATCAAAATCCTTTTCTCTATCTGGGTTTTCTGATGATTCTAGCCAGTCTCCCATCCCCTACAGCTCTCTTCTGTGCTGCAGCACACATGAAAGCAACTGCTGTGTATTTATTTGAGTTCTGATTTGAACTATCTTTTGTACACATATTAATCAATCTGCAGCTTCAAAACTTTGCCCTTCCTGCTGACTGGAGGAGTGGCAGGGTGCATTTGAAGAGACTGCAAATTGCTTCTCTATAGAATCATAGAATAGTTTGGGTTGGAAGGGACCTTAAAGATCATCAAGTTCCAACCCCCCTGCCATAGGCAGGGACACCTCCCACTAGACCAGGCTGCTCAATGCCTTGCCCAGCCTGGTCTTGAACACCTCCAGAGAGGGGGCATCCACAACCTCTCTGGGCAACCTGTTCCAGTGTTTCACCACCCTCACTGTAAAGAATTTCTTTCTTATGTCAAATCTAAATCTACCCCCTTCCAATTCACATCCGTTTTTTCTGGTCCTCCCATC
>VZTY01005835.1:16866-55760 GCA_013400935.1 Turnix velox
ATAGAAGGCCACCAAATTGGTCAGGCATGATTTGCCCCTGGTGAAGCCATGTTGGTTGCCTCCAATCACCTCTGTGTCACCCTCCATGTGTTTTTGCAACCCTTTTAGGAGGATCTGCTCCATGACTTTGCCAGGCACAGAGGTGAGACTGACTGGCCTGTACTTTCCCGGGTCTTCTTCTTTCCCTTTTTTTAAATATGGATATTACATTCCCCTTTCTCCAGTCGGTGGGAACTTCACCAGTCTGCCATAACCTTTCAAATATGATGGACAGTGGTTTGGCAACTTCATCTGCGAGTTCTCTAAGGACCCGTGGGTGGATCTCATCGGGTCCCATGGACTTGTGCACCTCCAAGTTTCTCAGGTGTTCACGAACCTGCTCTTCACGCACAGTGGGTGGTTCCTGTTTCCCCTGGTATACAGCCTCATTTTTCAAGACTTGAGTTGTGGAATCAGAGGCTGTACCAGTGAACACTGAGGCAATGAAGTTATTGAGAAGTTATTGAGTACCTCAGCGTTTTCCAAATCCCCTGTGACCTGTGTCTCAAGGTGAGAGGTGAATGTAGCATCTTGTGGTTCTGCTGACATCCTCACGTTTTTCAATCTCATTCTCTGTGTTAAACTGAAAAATCATTTCCAAAGAAAACATGCTGAATAAAATTCTTGTGAGGTTAGCAAGTCAGTAGTTCCTATTAGAGAAAAGGAGACAACACTGGCTGTTACATGAGTGCAAAATATGAAATAACTTGGTCACTGAAGTTGTACATTCTGAAGCACAGGAGAAACTGGCATTTCTGATAATGCTTAGTATAGTTTCTGAGTTGTGTGCAAGCACTCTGAGGAGCTTACTCCAAAGCACATTTTGGAAGTATCTTTTGTTGTTTACAGCAGTGGCTTGTAACTATTGTTCTGTGAAGAGGTCACTTTTTAGAAATTAATGTTTCAATATGTGCATTTGTAACGTAACAGTGAAAATTACTATAGCTCAGCATTCTTCTGGTGGTTGTCACACACCAAAATCCCAGCACAAAACAAAGGTAAAAGAGTGCATATGAACAGGATGTAAGGCTTCTATAGGGATTAAAAACAATTCTTCTGTGAGGATAATCATTACTTAAATCTTGTCTGTTTAGCCAGTGCTCTGCATGAAAAGAAGTGTGCTGATTTCTGTCTTTCCAGCAGAGTCACTTGGCTTTGTTCAGTCCAGAGTCAATTTAAATAAATTAACAAAGGCAACTAATTAAGTGGGAATAATTAATGTAGCCTTTTTCACTTTTGATCACTTCAGCTTTTGATGTATTAATCCATCCAGTCCCCTAGAGCTACATCCACTGTACGCTGTTGTATGGTGGTGTTAAAGAGCAGAAGAAGGCTTTCAAATATGCTGCATTGGCCTGGCTTGCCCTATCAAGTAAGTGCAACAGATGCATGTAAAACCATATGCGCTCAAAACATGTGAGATTTTAAGCACATTGCAGAGAGTATAGTAGTGCTATTTCCCATGTGATTTTTTCCTTTTAATTTTTTTTTTTTATTCTTCACCCATCCTCCCCTTCCTCTCCCTCTGTTCCCATCCTTCCACTCCCTTTCTTTATGTATAGTTTTATCTCTGTGGCCTTGCCCCTGTTCAGCTGGCTGGCAGGAGCAGCACCTCCAAGAGCCAGCCCAGCCACTGGGATGGTATGTGGGAGAATGCAGCAGTAGGCAAATGCTGCTGGGGGGACATGGCAGCACCAACCACCCTATTTGCCAGCACTGTTGGCCACATCTCAGCTGCCTCTGAGCATCTGCGGACTGCTAGGCTCTTCTGAAGCAGAGAAACATAATTCCAGGCCTGTTTACACAAAAGAAAGTGTAGACACCTTCCTGCAAACTGTTCTCATAGGCATGAATGTCCAGCACATAGAGAATCATTCAGGGTACAAGAACCAATTATTTGCTTTTCCTGAGTTTTTGGAAGCAGGCAGTGAAATGGAAGGATTTATTGCATTTTCACCCTGACAGTGTGATACTGTATTATTTCCAGTTTACATTTGAAACAGGTGTATTTAATCTGTAGAGTATCATCATAGGATGTGTTGAGTTGAATGGGACCTTCAACTGTCATCTAGTCCAACACCCCTGCAGTAAGCAGAGACATCTTACATTAGATCAGGTTGCTTGGAGACTGCTCAGGCCTGGTCCTGAATCTCTCCATGGATGGGGCCTCCAACACCTGTTGCAGGTATTCCAGTGTCTCACCACCGTCATGGTGAAAAACTTCTTCAAAACCCGTCCTGCTCTAATTTAAACCCCTTGCCCTTCATCCTATTGCTCCATGCCTTTGCAAGCTGTCCCTCCCTAGATTTCTTGCAGACCTCCTTAGGTAACGGTAAACCTAACTAAACTGTTGTTGGTAGCATGCATTACATTTCTTTGATGAATATGATTTTGTTAACGGTGAGCTCTTAATTCATTATGTTTTTGTAGAATCATTTAACTTGTATCCTAGTCTTGGAAATGTTTTAAGGTTGGAATTTTTGTTGGTTTTGCAGAAATTGCTGGTTTCATACTCTGAAGCCCATCTGCAAATTACACTCAGAAGAAATTCTGAATTCTCCATTAATTTCTAAGAATCAAAAATAGATAGATAGATAGATAGATAGATAGATAGATAGATAGATAGATAGATAGATAGATAGATAGATAGACAGATAGATAGACAGATAGGTAGATACCCCTATTTAATTTCTGATGTGGAACTTAACAGTTTTCTACTGGAAGGTTTGGAAAATAGTACAATTATATTGATTTTTGAGCTCTCTTATTGATTTATCTTTCTGACAGGAGTAACCTACCTTTGATGGAGATGTATGGAGACCTTGCCTGCAGAGCTGGGTAGCAGGCATTGCCTCTCAGCTTCCATGGCTAGGCAGGTCAAAGGGAGCAGGGTGTGGGGTGCAACAGAGCCCACTGCCCTTGGCCACTGGCTGGCACAGGTAATGTTACTGTTGCTGCCTTGATTTTGGGATGTCATTGGGGAGTTTCTTTCCTTGAGTACCCCCCATCTTGTTTCAGTGGAGTCCACAAACACTGAGCTGGACTGAGGCAGATCTTCTTGCATGGCAGTGGTTAGAATTGCAGAAAATATGTTTTCCTCAGGCTCCCCAAAATTTTCCTTGTTCTAGGAAGACTATGAACTCTCCTCAGTGATCTAGGAAACTTGATGCCAAAATTATATTTTCAAAAAATTATTTCTTTTGTTTTAACCTGGTTGCCACACACATCTGGTTCTGAAGCTCAGAGCCTGATTGAGCAGGAATAATTGAAACCATAGGCAGCACAGAGATAATGTGTAGTTGAGGCCTTACCTAGAATGAAATTGTTCCAGTTTGAGTATCTCCCTTCAGGAGGGATGTCAGCCACAGACGTAGGAATTTTCTACAATACAGTGCATGTGGCAGTGTTCAGATTTCTTACATTTCCTTCTCTATTTAAAACAAGTGGTGAGAGCTGGGTGCAGAGATGCCTGAAGCACATGTTGTGCATTTAACTGTGTTAACACCAGTGTATCACTGCTTACATTGCTCATATCTTAGCAGGAAAATGAACCAGATTTTAAAGCCTGGCGTTGACCTTAAAATGGGGTTATGAAATAGACGGAAGATAACTATCAAGAGTTATCTTTGACTCAGTGAGTGATTCCCTTATCTCACCTGGAGACATCTCGCAATGTCTCCATTGCATACTGCACTACTGAGAGCAGATAAGGCAAAAAATAGCAAAAATTACTATAGAGAACATTTTACGCTTACTATAAGTTTTATTAGAGAGACTTTGACATCCCTCTTTTCATTTGAAATTAAAGTTCACTGCCTTTCAAACAGTAGAAGGAAATGTCTGTTTGATGCAGCAATCTCCTTGAAGCTTGTATGTAAGAAAGTAGAAAAAAAGCAAGCAAAAAGCCTAAGCACAACAAGAAAGCTTCTAACATTGTTTTAAAGGATTAAGGACTTGTATTAGATTGTTTTCATCATTTGAGGTCAAGAAGTGTGCATGTATATTGCAATTTGGGCCATTGGTGTGGGGTTTTTTTCCCAGGGGATGCCTTCTGCTGTGACCACAGCTGCCCTTTTCGTGGCAATATCAGGCCTTAGCTCTAGGACTTAGAGCTCATGAGTGCTGGGAGCTGGGAAACATGCCATTGGACTGCATGTGATGCATTGTCAAGAACAGTCTCTGGTGTGACCTGTCCCTGACTTACTACAAAAGCTTGAGTACAAAATGCATTTGCCTCAGTGGTGGGTCAGCACAGGGAAGATGAGCTCTTAAATTCTGATCATAACAGCTGCCTCTGAACACTAGTGGATGTCTATGGCAGAGTTTGTGTTGGGGCTTGAGTTTGCCTTGGATGCACAAAGTTTCTGATTCACTGGCAATGCTATAATTACAGATGAAGGGACCTCCAAAGGTCATCTAGTTTGATTCCCCCTGCTAGAGCAAGTTGACCAGGCATGCATCCAGGCTGGCTTTGAATATCTTCACAGACAGACCTCTGTGGGCAGCCTGTTCTAGTACTTTGTCACCCTCGAGGTAAAGAAGTTCCTCCTCATGTTTAGGTGGAGCTTCCAATGTTTTATTTTGTGCCTGTTCCCTCTTGTCCTGTCACTGGGTACCATTGAACACAGACTGGCCCCATCCTCCTGACACCCTCCTTTAAGAACTTGTCAGTACTGATAAGATCTCTCCTCAGCCTTCTTTTTTCCTGATGGAAAAGATGCAAATTAATCAGCTTTTCTTTGGTCTTCAAGACCCCTAAGCATCTTTGTGACTCTTTACTGTGCCCTTTTTCCATCAGTTCCCTGTCCTTCTTAAACTGGGGATGATGCAAGGGAGCAATAAGGAGTCAAGGACTCCCAGAGTATATCATTGCTTCCCTTCACATTGAGGCTCACTGGTGCTTTTGCTTTCACCACTCCTCAGGATCAAAAAAAAAAAAGCCAGCTAGAGGTCCTAGAAGCCAGGCAACACAAGCACAGTACCACAATGGAATTAAGTGAATTCTGACCCTGTGATAAGAATTGTGTTAAATGAGCCAGTGAGAGACATTGCTATCATTCTTTAGTTCATGTTCCTTTCCTTCTCCCTGCTTAGCCTGTTGCTGATTCATGCGTGAAGTATTAATATTTCCAGAAAAATTACCTAAGAATTGATGCAATGAAGGGTTTTGTCAGCAAGTTTTTGCTGCTGGTTATTCCATGCAGGAAGGAAGTAACTCATGCTCTTGTGATGGTGTCTACATGGGACAACCATCCACAGTGTCATAAAATTCAGAAAGGACAGTGGGGAGAACGAAGAAAAGGTAGCAGGTCATGCAAGGCCCACTTCTGCTGTATGCATTGTCTGGGATTATCTGTTTTCATCTGTTTTACTTATGTCTCAGTAGAACATTTCTGGTGAAATGATGAAGTTTTAAATGGCACCTGTGAATGTTTGTATATGTCTGTTGCAGTAATGTGCAATGCTCTGACAAGAGTTGGTATACTTGCTTCTGTCTTATCCTTTCCCTTGTATGTGGTCATCTCAAAGCCCCCTTATTGTGTATACTGCATTTTGCAGACTAACTCATTTCCTTGCTTTTTGATGTGTTTGCTCTTGCATGCACCCTGCACCATGTCCTGCAAATGACTGCATTTTCCACTCAAATTGCTTGGCATTGCAGCAATATTCAAGCACAGATGCACTCCTGGCAGCAGGGTTTGACAGCCACAGCTAACCCTGAGAGATTTGTGCATTCAACACTCTCCCATCATCCCTGTGCTTTTGTACGAAGTAACCCTTAGAGACGAGTCCATCAGAAGGAAAAGGAGATGAGTTGAGGAATATCTAGGAAATACTCCTTCTGTGATGCAGAATAGGGAGGAGGCGTTGAGGAATATCAAGGCTGTGTTATATGCACCCTTTTTTTCCTTTTATGAATGTCATGTACAGCCAATTGCAGAAACATACAGAGCATTGGTGCCAGTGGACAGTGACAATGATGGGCAACAGTAGCAGACTTTAATCTCAAAAGAAATCCTGTGGCCAATTCGCAGAAAAAAAAACAAGAGTAGATGCCATCAAAGAAAGAGTAACACTGTGTATGACTTCATGTGGTAAAACTCTGCTAGTTTTGGAGTGGCAAGGTTAATGAGGTCCAGTAATGCTCCTGCACCTTCTGGTTATTGTTCATTACCTTCTCCAGCCACGCACAGCTTGGATTTTGCAAAAACCCTGTGATTCAGGTTCTGATAACGGCTTCTCCAGCTGTAGTCATGCAGGAGAGCAAACTCCATACCTAATCTTTGTCAGTAAGGTAGGAGAGTGCCTGAAATGCAACTGGGAAAAGCATCTCATGCTCTGGAGCACACAGGTTACCAACCCAAGCAGGTCAGATGGGATCGCAATGCTGCAGTCTCTGCAAGGGGCACAGCCAGCTTCAGACATAAGATCAGAAGAACTCTGATGAAATTAAGCAAAGAGTGAAGACTCTTTTGCCAAGACCACAATACCTGCCCTGCACACATACCCATGTTCAACCTTGCTGCAACCTTAAAAGCATTAGAACTGGTGAAATATGACATGTGCCTTCTTTGATAAATACTGTTTAAGGCAGGAGCATAGTCAATAACAAACATAAACAGTGAAGTGTTTTCAGAAAAATATCTGCTGGAAGTAGCATGGAATCATCAAACTTGCATCTTGGAACACTTGCCTGGTCATCATCCTGCTTTCAGCCCACTTTCTCATGGATATAAATATAAAACATTAATGAAAAGTTAAGACAGCAGGACAGACAGCAGGACTGGTGCCAGGAAAACACTTGTGGTATCACCAGATGACTAAGGAAGCTAAACAGAGGTTATTTTTGTAGGAGGAACAAATGGACTCATCCCTTTCTGCTTGCCTCTCCAAGAAGGTCCCAGAGACAGAAAATCAGTGCCTTTCTCCTCCTCTCATAGTTTGTAGGGCAGCTAGTAAGAACACTTGCAGGATTTCAGGTTTGGTGTGGTGGTCAGGTTGCCTCTTTATTCTTTGAGATGTATCTGCAATCAGTCCCTGGGTTACAGAGACCACGAGCAGGGGGGGGCATGCCTTTTTCCTGCAGCTCTGAAACAGACCACTTTGGCTTTGGTGAATTCACCCCCAATTTCGCAAGATTGGATTTATTATTTCCACTCCTCTGAAATTTGTAGAAAAATTATTAGAAGCCTGTAAGTAACCAGGAGATTTAAATGAAGTTCAGCAATGGGTGATCTAAGTTTTCATCCAGGTTCCCCCTTTATGCACCTCCTTTACATACTGCTGCACTGTTGGAGTTTAACCTCAGTGTTGCCTGGATGTGCTTTTAATTGTTACAGTATCTTTAAAGAAAATTAGGTCAGGACTCACTGGCTTCCTTCAGTAGATTGCTAAATAGTTAGAGGCTTTTATTCTTTTCTGAAGTAGAAAAAAAAACCTGTGTATTTAATTTAGAGCAGCAGAACTATATCTTTAGAAGTAATTATTTTGATAAACAAGGATTTTGCAGATTATTTGTTTATAATATACTAATTAACATTTTACCCTTCTTTTTGTTTTTACTCAATAATTCTTTAGTGGAAGGCCTTTGCCTCAAAGGTCTTAGTTTATCTTGTTCAGCTTTCTATTTGCTTTAGGTGCAAACCTACAAATACCTGCTGAAAAACAACTGCAGAAACCTTGTGAATTCATTTATCAGTGCATGTCTGCTGAAATTACCTGACTTAAAACTACTGGGAGCAGTAATGAATTAAAACATCTGAATGACCTGACTAGTTTGAGTGCATGGTGGAGGAGGAGGATTCACAGTAGGTGCTGTAATTGCAATAGAATTTTTTTCCTGTATCCCCAGGTTCCAGCTCCTGGATGACTGCTGGTACCACTGAGCAAGCCTGTGGGCACAGCTGTCTGCTTGATGAATTTTTAATCAGAAGGTGGAAGCAGGAACTTGAAGAGTTGTCTTTTGTAGTCATCGTGGCCCTCTTTCATCCCTTTTCAATCAGTTTTGACTGATTCAGCCTCCTCAGCCCCACAGGCTTGCTGTGGCCTTGTATAGCTGCTAAAGGCAATCCAGTTGGAAGTTGCCCTTCTTTTGGTAGGGGTCTACCAACAATGGCTGTTGTTATGCTATAGTTAGGTTTTGTATTTTGCATCCCATGTCCATGCTCGCAACCCTGTATTGTTTAACGCAGAAGGTTGCAATACAGCACATGGCCTCAGCATACTGTGACCTTCTTTTGAGGACTGATAACCTTACAGAAACTTGTATTTTTCCACAAAGAGAGTGTGGAGGAGCCTTCTGTTTTGCTTTCAGAGGCCTGCTTTCAATGCAGCTGTATGATTTGTGACTGTTTTTACAACTGCTTCTAAGACTCAGTAGGTTTACAATTCCTTTGATGGCTGGCTCCCTATAGCTGAGTTCTGCATCTGGAACCTGTTCCCATGGAGCTGTCAAAGCAGCTTGCTGTCCAGATGTGGCCAGTGGGCATAGCCTGTATGATCAGTGGAAAAGGATTAGACAGATCAAAGGGTCATTCAGAGCACACAGAACAATTAATGTTTACATTTTTTATGCCATTTCTTTGTCATTCTCTATATCCTGCATCAGGATTTCCAGGAGTGAAGAAAATGCTTTCATAAATATCCTTTGCCTTGAGAAGCATTTGGTGCAGCCTGAACTATGTGTACCTGATCTGCTATATCTGAGCAAACTGTTATGGTGGTGAAGTACTTCCCTCCCATGCATAATTGTTATGCTTAGTCTGCATTTCAGATAGTTGTTCAAAAAAGTATTTCTGTATTTTGGAAACATGTAGATAATTTTGTTTAAAATGGTCAAAAATTTTACATTGAATGTAATTTAAATGCTTCAACCCTTGAGGACTGAAGTCACTGGCAAGTAGAATGTTAAAAGAGAGGAATGTTCAAGTCCTTCCCCTGCTGGCAGATCCATTGGCAACACTTGAATGAGTACCATCACCAGCCAGAGTTCAGTTGAAGCAGAGGCGGCTGTTACATGCCCAGCAGCAGAAGACCAAAGCTGAAGCCAAGGAGCAGCCAAGGCCTGTTGAGAAAGCAGTGATGTTAACGCCTCATCCTTCCTTGCTTAGTACATAGGGGCTGAATTGGAATGGCCTTTGTCTGGCACTTCTCACAGACACCTCTGAGAGAGATGAAGATGGCTGAGAATCAGTCCTGTTTTGGCATTGAAAGTATTTCAGTATTCTGCAGCAATACAATTACTCTTTCATGAGTAGGTGGGAGTAAGTGAACTGGAAGAGAAGACTTGGTCCTTTTTTTTTTTCTTTCTTCAGTATTATTGGTCCTTTTTATCACTGGCCAAAATATACAGTCTTTTATAGGAACACAAGACACAGGAGTCACACCTCAGAAACATGCAGATTGAGCAACCCTCAAAATAGTATGATAATGTGCTCTTTTTTGTGGTTTCAGAGGCTATTTATATTGAAATCTTTAAGCCACATTGACGCAGGATGTGGTACTAATGCGGTAGTTGAAAGGTAGGCGTTATTCTTGGACAGTTCTAGGTGCCATGCTTAGCAGGGGTTAAATTTAGAACAGGAAAGTAGACTGTCAAAGGTAGTGTGCTGTTACAAGAAACTGATTGGAACACCAGGATCAGTTCAGCACACCAGATCAAAATGCAGATCTCCAATGAACACACAGGATGTGGGGAAACTACTTCATAGAGAGAGAAGGCATCTCTTGTCTAACCCAGAAGCAGTTTTAATGACTAATCCCCAAAGTGAATGGGACTAGAGTTCCCTTGTTTGTTGTGATGAAGGTGTCTAATGCATTCTGAATTTTTCCCTTGCTTTGGTTTTGCCTGCCAGTGCAGATCTAATGACGTAAACCAGAACTGTGCAAAGCATTGCCCCCAAAACAGCTGCATTCCCAGGATTTTCCACATCTGTGTATTAGTGGGAGGCGGAACTAGATGAAGATTCACCCTCTTTTTCCATAGCATGCTGCATTATCTGGCAATGCGTTTATTAAATCTGTAAGATTTGGGCTAAATTTTGTCAATGCAGCTCTTATGTTTTCATGAAGACTTTAAATAAATGTGATGGTACAGAAGAAATTACAGAGAAGGTGCCACTGGAATCCAGGTATTTACCACCAGCAATGAAACATTTCTGGAATTTTTTCACTGTACTGTCCATTTTAAGTACGGGAAATATTTCAGTTGCCACAGTAAAATTGCATACTGCAGGACAAAAAACACCCCTACAGTACACTGTTGCAGTGCTTCTTACTGCATGAGAGTATTTTTAATGAATCCAGAGATTCATAACAATATCATTTCATACAAGTTGATGCAGTACTGATCTTTCATTCTCCCTGACACCTAGCAAAGAAGTTATGTGCAGGGAAAATCAGTTGTTCCAGTGGAAATCAGAGACTTTTGTGAGTATTGATAGGTAGCTACTTCACCTTAGGATCCGTCTCAGCTTCAGCATAGAAGAGTAGACCAAAAGCTGTTTTTTCTGCCCAATTTATGAACCTCATCTCAACAACTTGAAACAAGTGTATGTAGGATTAAGTGCTAAAACCTGGGATTTTCCCTTCTGAGAAACTGTTGGTATATATTTACTCCAAATGGAATTCGGATGGTTCTTTACTCAGTGCTTCTCTACTGAAATGCAATGTCATGTCTCTCTGCTAAATGAGGTTTCATTCCCCCTCTCCTTTGTTACTGCTCTTTGAAAGCAGTAGTCTGCTGGTAGTCTGATAGCTTGATCAAGTCTGTATAGACCTGACATCACTTGGGTGTTGAGCTGTAGAGGAGTACACTATAGCACCATCGTTCACAGACAGTGTCTCCAAAGTTTCTTCTGCTTTAAGGCAGTATTTTGGTTTGTAAGCATTCAGCATTCTTGAGGAGGAGACAATACTAATATAATCAGATGACATACTGATTTCCGCTTAACTAAGAGGGGCTTCTCACCCTTTTTCCACTTCACTCTGGAATTTTCATTCTTGGTTCCCCATAGGCACACAGCTGTCATGGTGAATTCTGTTTCTTAAAAGTGTTTTGTGTAACTGGGTGTAATGCAGTTTCCCTGAGAAATGTCTACCACAACTAAACCAACTACCTATAATTGGATAAATTGCATATGTCTATATAAAAATAAAGGTGGAGGTGGAACTGGTACATAATACAGTCATTTTATGTATCCCTACCTTTCAGTAACACTTTCTCCTAGTCGCAGTCTAGTATAGCAAGGGAGAAACAAATGTTCCTAGCAGGAAAGCAGATAGGGGATAATATTTTTTAGTTATTGTTAGTTTCTTCTTATGTGAGAATCAGAGTCCTTTACATATTAAATTGCATCCACCCATACTTCACTTGGAAACTTATAAATAGAGCTTATACAAACATAATACTTGTAACATGTAATGTTTTTGACAACAAAAGAAAATTCAATTATACATTCTTTTGCATCAAGGTTGTTTGAAATCTACTAAACAAATTGTATTGTTTGAATGTAGCATTGCAACTGTCCCAGGGAAGGTACCACCGGGGGTCTATGGATTTCCAAAGAAGAAGTAGGCAAACATGGTTTTTTGCAGCATGGACATGAATGATTATTCTGTGAACGAAAACAGCAGGAACAGGAGAAGTGGTGAGACAACAAAGTCCAAAGCATGCTACATATATATACCTTGCAGAGGCCGACAAAAGAGAGTCAGGTTTGTGAGCCCTGCCTGTGGATGCCAGCTGTCCTGCTCCTGCCTCAGATGACCTCTGGTGGTGAGCCTTCACATTTGCATAGGCATGTTTGTGTTGTCAAGAAGCCGCATCACATCCAGATGCCCCACATCTAGGACCTGACAGTCTCACCCCTTATCCCAGCATAGAGCCCTTTTGATGTTCAGGGATGGATCTGCACCTCACCCAGCATCCCAAGTTGTGACCATGAGCGGTAATCATGTAGAGAGAATCCTGGCTGAATTTGGACTAAGGAATGCAAGTCAGTTGCCAAGTACAGACTAAAAGACAGTTTCTTGCTTCCAATTTTCCCCAGATATCTGTTGCCTGCTTTTCTTTATTCCATGTCACTGTGACCCAAGGAGAGCTGTTCCATGAGTCTCAAGAGCCCCTTTTCAGCTGGGCTTTTGTGCTCCTTCTCCAGCCAAGATTTTGCCATTGACTTGGGGCTGTAGGAGCATTTTTGTCCACAGTACAGCATAAAGACTCATTTAGAATGTCTGAAAGTTGAAAAAGACACCAAAATTTCCTCTGTGTGTCAGATTTTTGGCAACAGAGAAACTCCGCAGTGGCTAATGTTTGTCTTTACACAGAGATACTCTGATTGCTTTGACAACAGCCAGGCTTCTATGCAGAGATTTGCTTCACATATCTTTATGAATGTAGAAGTCAGTTGGAACCCCGACCAATGGTATTTAATGACTTCCTGGTTTTGTCTAAAATGCTTTTTATAGATAAAAGGCTTTCTTTCTTCCTTTGCATGGGGTGTTAAGAGGAGCACCATGTCTCTCCTGCTGTCAGTGGATCAGTGGTGTATTCCATTTTCCCTTAACAGCCTTTTGATTTGAAAGATTCAGATGAATGCAGATAAATTGCAATAAGCTTGAACTTTTGCTTTTCTTTCTGGAAAGCAGTTTGCCATCTTAGCAAGGCATTCTTTGAAACCATAACAAGCATGCATCTGAAGCAAGGAGGTATTCAAACATCTCTGCTTTGCAGGTGTCAGTTGAAAAACAGGTCCTGATCTCTTCTGTTTGCACTAGCACTTAATTTCTCCTTCAGAGAGTTCAGCTAAGCAATACTTGGGGTAGCTGGATGAGCTGGCTGGAGACCAGCAAACTCATTTAGCAAGACTTTGAGCAGCAGGCAGAGAGTGACACCAAGTAAGCATTAACTCAGGCTAGAATTTAATGAGCACCTATGAAATAACCACGTGAGTTCTGATGGCTTGCCTCTGCGTCTCATTTTCTCTCCAGTTTGGTTTGGTCTGTTATTAGTCTTACCCAGGCTTTTCCGCCTGTTGCAGTTTCAAACTTCAAAAGCCTCAAATACTTCAGAGAAACACAAGGGCTTGGAGACCCAGATGCTATCTGAAACATCCCCAGCTGGTGCCAGGTTCTGTGGAAAGGTCACCCAATATCTACTTAGGAAGACACCCAGCAGATAGAACGTCCAGAAGAGAGCCAGGAACTGGGTGTCACTGTGACCTAAGTACTTGGCAGCAAGTTCTTGGAGTGCAGAGCACTAAGCAATGCAGAGGTCAAGTTCATGAGAAGTCCCACAGCACAGGGAAACATGCTCTTCATTACGTCTGGTCTGGACCTGCAGACTGAAGCAGGAGGAGAAGACCAAGAATGTCAGCCAATCAAAAAAACAGGAAGATGCGATGGCTGTAGATGCAGTCCCATCAACCACAGGTGTTTTCTGTCTGAGAATCTCAAAGGTCTCTCAGCATCATGCTGAAGATGGTGCCAATGATGTTGTTGGCTAATGGTTGTTAGCGCTCTGTCAAACACCAGTGAATCAGATACATCTTCAACTGGCCCTACATGAAGTGGGTGTAGATGCAGGAGAGTGTTTAGTCAAAAAGGAGACTTTGACATGAAGCTTTCACCAAGGAATTTGTGAGCATTTAAGTGATAACTTGTCAAGACTGGTGTGATGATGCAACCATAGGAAGAGAACAGGGGGAGCACAAGCCAACCTGTAGCAGAGGAACTAGCAGGTTGTGTATCAGTTGTGGTCAAAACTGTATGACCATTTAAGAACAGTTTTTTACCGTACGTTTTCTGAAAAGAAAGGAAGTGATGAGGACAGAAAGGATGAACAGACAGAGATAAAATACTAAATACTAAAACCCATAATAAGCTGATGCTAATATATTGGAACTTTACTCTCCGTGGGCAAGGCTTGCTGCTCCTCCCAGGCCAGCTATAACATGACCAGAGCCCAAAATATACTTTCCTGTTAAGTCATTGGTATGTTTTACAGCAGATAAATGCTTCTAGAGGGAATCAGCCAGGTTCCTCAAAAAGGGAGAGATTAGTTGACAAAGACAGACATACCTTAAACACTGCACAGGAGTTCAGAGGAGAAGACAGATGTTAGAGCCAGACACATACTGTATTTCTGCTGGGAAGGGGAAATACTTTTTGTTTCAAGACTTGATTTTAGTGTTCCTACATGATACAACCATTATTGAGAGCAAAGTCTGATTAAACTCAACAGCTCAAAATCCCAGAACTTGAGGGTTGAGGGTTGAACCTGGGTCAATTTCATAAGGTTCACAAGGCCAGTGTAAGGTCTTGCTCCTGGCCCAAGACAATTCCAAGCACTGCCCAGAGAATGGGTGACATAGCCCTGCTGAGAAGGACTTGAATGTGCACATTGATGATAAGCTCAGCATGACCCAGCAATGTGCACTTGCAGCCCAGAAAGACAACCATACTCTGCTTTGCATCAAAAGGACCATGGCCAGCAAGCCAAGGGTAGTGACTGCCTTTTTGCTCTGCTCTTTTGAGACTCCCCCTTGAGTACTGTGTCCAGCTTTGAAGTCCTTAATTCAAGAAGGGTGTAGGCATGTTGGAACAGGCTCAGAAGAGGGTCACAAAGATAATCACAGGTCTGGAATGCCTCTCCTCTGAAGACAGGCTGAGGGAGTTGGGGTTGTTCCATCCAGAGAAGAGAATGCTCTGAGGAGGCTTTATAGCAGCCTTCCAGTAACTGAACAGACCTAGAAGAAAGCTGGAGAGGGACGGTTTGCAAGGTCATATAGTAGATGGTCAAGGGGTAGCATTTTCAAGCTGAAATAAGTCCTTCTCTTCAGGGCTGCATTCAGTATGATTAAGCCAATGAAAAGGGGTGTTTCAGAATAGGTGTATGTTGACAAGGGCCACATCCCACTGGAGCCTCTGAGGGATAGAGGTGTGTGACTTGGCAGGTAAAGAAAAGCTGCTTTTATTCTGCTGTTATGAATTAGAGGAAAATAAATGTTCATGAAATAAACACAGAAGTGCTGCTTAGGAAGTGCTTTGCCTGCTAACCAAGGAAGTTTCACATGCCCAGTTTGGCCACTGGGAGGTGGCTGTGATTAGTCCTTGGTATGTGAGCCTGGTGTTGGAGGCTGGGAGGCAAAGTGCCATCAACATGTTATTTGTGAACTTTTTGCATCCTCCCCAGAGTGAAGACTAACACAAAAATATGCTGCAGTTGATCAGTGTTTGTCTGAAACAAGACTCACTTACCATTTGCAACAGCAACAAACTGATTTAATCTGCTGGCCTAGGACAAAGCTGGACCAAATGCTCTTGCCCTATGTATATAGGGACAGTAATTTGGAACTCATTTCTCCAAGCCAGGGCTTTCATCTTTACAGTGTCTACCTTTAAAAAAACAAAGCAAGCACCAGAAGACAAATTGACAGTGTTTTTCTCCTCTCTTCAATCTCTTTTCCATTATGACAGATCCTCTGGGTATGTCTCCTCCTCAGAAGGGTCCTTACTTGCTTTGGTCCTTAGCATGCTTTTGAATCATGTTTTTGAAGCATTTAAGACAGTCTCCACTAGCAGGGTAAAATGTCGTCCTGAATTCTCAGTGCTAAACCAGCATGTCTATCTGAGAGCAGTAGCACAAATATGAGCTGTCATACAAATACAACCTTAAGTTAATACTTACGTGTTTCTATCACATGCCTTTTTCCTGATTTATCTTTCTGTACTGCCTGCAGCTTGTTGCGTTGATTTTAGAAACATTCCTGAGAGGACCAAGGACCAAGTGACTAGTTCATCAGTGTTTACTCTCATGTAGCTCGTTTCTTTTCTGATGCTGTTTGTTGTTGTTTTCTCTTTTATGTCTTTAGTCATTCATTTTTGTGTGATTTGTCATGGCTGGTTTCACATGCCTATTGCATGCAACAGTTTTTACTCTGTTGCAATCAAATCTGGCCATACTTACCCAGGAGTTTCCAAGCCTGCAACTACAATGGCAATACTATCCACAGTGGTGCACCAGACAAGGGTCCAAGATATGTGCTATAGTCCTATCGTGGTTGTGGGGAAGCTCACAACAGACTTCTGCCACAGCTCAGCAAGACAAGCTATGGATGATGAGCCAGAGTTCCAGCCCTGGGTGTAAGGTATTAGGCTGCAATGGAAAAAGAGATTATGTCATGACTGCTTTGTTGTAACATGGATTTCCTCATGTAAAACATTCTTCTTAGTCAATGGGGACACTTACCTTTTTGCCTCCTTAAATATTCCTGTAAGGATGGTAAGACCCTGGCCCAGGTTGTCCAGAGAAACTATGGTGGCCCCATCCCTGGAAGTGTTCAAGACTAGGCTGGATGAGGCTTTGAGCAACTTACTTTAGTGGGAGATGTCTCTGCTCATGGCAGGTGGCTGGAAGTAGACAATCTTTAAGGTCCTTTCCAACCCAAACCATTCTATAATTCAGTGATTTTTAAAAGATGCCCTGCCATTACTCTGGTTCTCTTGGGCTTCCCTATCTCACACCTCTCACTCTGTTGGGCATTTCTTCTTAACCCTCTCTTACCAGACACACAAGGAGAACACCATAAAGATGTTCCTCCTTCTGTGATGGAAAGCTATGTCAGCATTATGTGGTACCAGTGTCTTTAAGGGCTCCCAAGGTTAGAGGTGTCATCCCAGGGTACTGCTGCATTTAGCATACCCAGTAGCAATGGAATGCTCTGTTTGACATGGCTAGTTTCTTGACAAGAAACTAGCAACTTAACAATAATTAATTAGATAAACAAATAAATAAATATTAGAAAATTAGAAGTTTTCAATTGCAGCTTTTGAACATTAGGAGAGCTTTCCTACATTGGACTTTTTCTGCTGCAGTCCTTGTGAAGATGTTGTCATCGTCTTTTGTCCTTGGCTTCAGATCCCACTACTTGCAGTGTTCCTATCTCTGATGTTGCTCTTCCAAGGCAGCCTGTAATGAAGCAAATATATGCCCAAACTGTAATGAAGTCCCCCACTGCCAAGAAGCAAAGTCTCAACATTGCATGGTTGAACTTGAGAGATTGTCTTGGTTCCTGCAGGATTCTGCAGAGCTTCTAGGCTGGACAGGGCACTGGGCAGCCTGGTCTAGTGGGAGGTGTCCCTGCCTCTGGCAGGGGGGTTGGAACTGGATGATCTTTGAGGTCCCTTCCAACCTAAACTATTCTATGATTCTATGATTCTCTGTGTAGAGAGAAGCCTTTGTAGCAACCTGTACAATTCTGTAAATATAGAAATGTAGTTTTCTAGTTGCTGGGAACAGGTAAAGGAAGGGATAAAAGGTTATAGTCCCTTGCATAGGTTTCAAATACATTTTTCTGAGACTCTGCTGGAGTTAAAAAGAGCTGCAAACAAAATCTGTGGAGTGGGTTCATGCATTTGATGTCACCTCATCATGGGAGAGTTTCATCCCTGTTCTGCAAAGTAGCTGCTAGACTCTGACAAAATCATTTGACCAAAGACTTTGTCCCTTTATGCTGGCAGCTGGCAGTTTGCCTCTCAGCTTCTTTCCCTTTGTAAGCTTTGTTGGCCAATAACATGATAGGCATTGATGGAGTGCCTATCAGTTGCAAGCAAGATCAGTGTAGGGATGTTTTTTGGTGTTTAGGAAGCCTGGTGTGTGGTTTTCTTGCAGCAGCTGATGCCTGCAGCCTGGTACAGCCCGCATGTTTGCTGAGTCCTTTTGAAAAATGTTCTTCCATTTAACATAGGTAGGTTTGGTATTCAAACTCTGTTTGAAGGTTTCTGCACAGCACACAGAAGCCACTGATCAAGCTAGAAAAAGCTGGCACCTTCTTGGCCAGCATGCTAAAAGGACTGCGTACTGCAGAGAATGACTACAAAGAGCTGCTAGTACTGTAGAGAGAATCACTGTAAGGAAAAGAAAAAGAAAACCACACCAAGTCAATATGGTAACAAATAAATAGCAGAGGAACAGGAGAACCTATTATAAAACAGCACTTTACAGGTAGTGCTGGGGAACCCTTACAGTGCCATCTGCCCTTAGCCTAATGATAAGACTGGTTTCCATTGCAGCCAAGTATGTCAGAATGGAAAATCCTCAAGAGCACCATCTTCATTATGACATGATCAGTGACTAAGAGCTTCCCCTGTGCTGCTTATATTTAAAACACCTTTAGCCATTGAAAGGAGATATATCTCAGTTTACTTGATTTAATTTCTGCATTGAATTCCAAATTTTTTTCTGGGTTTAATTACCCTCTGAGCTATGCAAAGCAGAAAAAGGAGGGGGAAGCACTTTAATCAGGGTAAGGCTCTTTGGAATTTACACTATTGAAGTCTTATGAGCCTCTGAATTTCTCTTGAATAGGGCTCTAAGAAAAGAAGTGGATCAGTTGAAGGATGACATTTTAGTGCAAGAAGGAAGTGTGTTTAGGACTTTCCATTACATAATAAGGCTGAAATGAATTAGCACAAGAACCAGGCTTTCTTTTCCTTAAGAATCACTTCTGCACCACTCTTTTTTATTACTGATGCTTCAGTCACAGCACTTACAGAAAGGTTTTCTTTGTTGTTCTTAGTTTGCGAAGTAAATTGCAGCATTGTTTCTCCTGATCAAGAGATTGATTAGTTAGAGGTCTCTAGATGAAGGGAAAAAGTGTTCCTCATTATCAATTTTAAATGGTGAGTGCAGGGGAATGACTTGCTCTTTTGATGTACTGCCCGTAATCATTTACAGATCTCTGAAAGGCTGCCCACTCTTCAGGTCAGTGAAGAAATAGTGTGAGAAAGATACCCTTAAAAAAAAATAAAGGAAAATCTCTTCTAGTTGAATGGTTCTCATAGGATGTTGATGAGTAACAGTGCATTAGTGTATTTATGAGTTTTGTTGTATTTCGTCTGCTCTTTCCCTTTCTAGGTGCTTTCATAATCTGTTGGACCCCAGGATTAGTCTTACTGCTCCTCGATGTTTGCTGCCCCCAGTGCAATGTTCTGGCCTATGAAAAATTCTTCCTGCTCCTGGCAGAATTCAATTCTGCCATGAACCCCATCATCTATTCCTACCGGGACAAGGAGATGAGTGCCACCTTCAAGCAGATTCTCTGCTGCCAGCGCAGCGAGAGTGCCAACGGCCCCACCGAAGGCTCTGACCGGTCAGCATCCTCTCTCAACCACACCATCTTGGCTGGTGTCCACAGCAACGACCACTCAGTGGTGTAAAACCACGACCAGCCATGTGGGCCGACGAAGAAACAGTGGGCTGCACCACAGAGCGGGGTGGGCACTGGGATTTGGAGGAAGGTAACCCCCCCAGTCACAAGGTTTTCTCAAACACTAATGGATTACAAGTGCTTCTTTTGCAGAGACCCCAACACATCAGTGTCCAACCCACCTGCAGGCCTGGCAGTGCTCCAAGGCCTTTGAGTTCTACTTTCAAAAAGTAGAAGGCAGATGCCTTGTAGTGGAGGTTGCTGATAGCCCATGGAAAGCTTCTCTGAGACTTCGTCGGATATCGCTGTGTCTTGGTGCCAGTCTGAATCAACTCTGATTAATTAAGCTTATACCTTCTTCACTGCATTTACATGTAGCCACTTAGTCTTTTTTTAAAAAGGGAGTAAAGGGGATAAAAGTATGCCTATCATTTAATAGACACGTAATATTTATCACCATCAGCATGCTTGTGATGAACATTTTCTGTGCAGGGATTAAAACTGTGCTCTAATCTTCATATCCTTACCTATATTGCCATAACTACAGTAAAAACAAAAGTATTGTTTCCTAGTATAGGCAGCAGGAAGATGATGGAAACTGACTCTTCTTGCCAGTGTTAGCATGCGTTTTCTGTGTGTATGCAGATTGTCTTAATGATGAAAAAAAATAAAAAGCTCATTGTAATGTCTGCAGGAAAGTAGAGAAGCATAGACTGTATTCAAGTGTTTGTTTAGATTATGAAATAAACAGTACTCTAGTCACAAGGTATTTAATGTTCTTCTTTGAAGTGCAGTATGAAATGTGTAACATATGAGGGGTCCCAAATTTTTTGTGGACAAGTTCTTAAGGGTAGGATACATCCCCATGGGTCTTAAAGGGTGGCAGTCAGGTTGGTAGATTTTTTTTAAAATGTGTGCATTTATGACGTCAGAAAGCTTTCACTGCAGAAAGCAAAGGGATTTTTAAAGTGAAAAAAGTATAAATTTTAATGGAAATTTTCTTATACTCAAAAATACCCTCTGCATTTTTGTGCTGAGAAGTATTTGTAGGGTATTTTGTGGGGTTAACATGTTCCCTTCATTTCAAAAGTGGTGGGCTACTAAAGGTCAAGGTACAACTTTACTGCCTAAAAGTTAAGACAGGATATGTAGCAGCCTGTTGAAGATGACTGGACTGTATTACACATGAATTGTTGTGAGAAGCTAAGCTAAGCTAACAGATGGATTTGTCCTCATATGGCTTTTCAAAAAGACATGTTGCCTTCATGAATCTCAGTCACTAAGAATCAGTGACTTTAATTAAAACTCCTTGACACCAGCAAATGTGAGCAAAGATGGGATCTTGCTGATAAAAAACTTGGGACCCTTCTCTGAGAAGCTGTGTATTCTTCTAGTAATGTAAAATGTATCAACAGCAAATTCCTGAGGCCATTTTCTTCATTGTAATTTGTCTTTATAATGGAAAACAAACAAAAATAAAATAAAAAAAATTCAGAGGTGTACCTGTCAATGTTATTACTGGAATGTAACATTAGGGACAATATTGTCCCATTCGGGGAGGGAAGAAATGAAGGGGGGAGGGTCATCTCAGCAACAAGCAGAGCTTTTAGCACTTCTGCATTGGAAGAGATGCTTGGATTTTATGCTTCCAAGCAAAAAATGCTTGGAAAAGGCAGTTCCTTTCTGAGGTAGGGAAGAGCTAGAAGTAAGCTAAGCATGTCTCTGTTGAACAGAGATATAATTTTGCTACTACTTCCAGTAAAACTGAAAATCATCTGCATTGCCAAGACAAATCAGTGTGGACACTGTGGAGCATGGAGTGGGCAAAGGGGATACATGTAGCATTATCTGACCCAACAAACTGAATGTCACACTTGCTTTGGAGAAAACAGGGGGGGTTTAGCTTACTGTATTTGAGAGCAAATGAATGTGTAGGCAAGCAGGCTGTATGAATATTCTCATGGAAAAATATCTTGTTTTTTGGCTACTCATAAATTTTTCTTAGGGCATATATGATGATTGAGCTAGTGCAGGTAAGCAGAAAAGAGGAGAGGCTAAGACTTCCCTCAAAAAGAGGGAGCATCTGAACAAAAAATAGTGTCCTTTTCTCAAGAGTTTGTGATTGTTTGGCACTTTTCCACAACTTCCACACAAAAGGACAATTAGACACTTTATTTGGATGGGGTGGGGGTGACTTGTCCTTTTCATGTGTCTTTTTTTCTGCTGTTTGCATACTCTTTATTGAATCTGAGTGGGGATGGGAGAATGAAGAAATAGCTGCAGATCATTCATTTCTGCTTACATGCTGAAAGTGTGGTGGCTTTGGAGAAGGTGAGCAAAAGAGTGGCTTATGAATAATCTTAAACCAGATGTACAATTGTTAGTGACATGCAGGTGGGTCTGGAAGCCCCTTGTGAAGGCTGATGCCATTCATGGAAGGAGACCTTTCTTTTCTCCTTTTAATTGTGACAGATGGCAGTTGCTACCTAGGTACATGGACCAGCCCTTCTCCAAGGTGAGCCTTTGGGAAGCTGGACCTTTAAAACTCTTTACTCAGTGATTAAATTTCAGTCATAGGGTAGATTAATCTGAGAGCATTTCTGGCAGCAGGTGTCTCTTTCTTCTACAAGGTGAAATGCACTGCTTTACATCAAAGACAACAGGACACAAATGTTTCCTATAAAAATCGACTAGAGGAACTCACTGAGCATGTGGCTGCTATTTTAAAGTTTAATTAGTGCTTAGTTTTGGTGATATGATCTCCCTATATACCTAAGAAATCTGATCTGTAGACTGAGAGCTTCTTTGCAAGCTAATGAAATTAAAGGTGCAGTGAGCACAGAGAAGAAATACAAGAACTTGGAATGGAAGGTTTCATTTGCTTTCTTGCTTTGAGTGGATCCCTTGACACTCAGTTTGTCTCAGATGTTTTTTAGGTTTTGCTCCTTTGTTCAAATTTTGCAGCTTCATTGGGCACTTGTAGAACTCACTTCTGATATGTGAAAACATGGTCCAAAGTACTTAGGGGAAAAAAAATTACTCCACTTGTTTTTACTTATCTCAATTTCTTCAAAAGGCTTTAGAAGACTACTTAAAATACCAATGATCCTCCCACCGTCATTAAAATTCTTCTGTTGCTGGCTGCTTCAGGTCCAAGTAAATCCTCTTGAGGTAAAAATTCAGCAACTGTAGCAATAGGGAATTATATATTAAATGTAATATAGTTGATGAAATAATTTGCAGGTCAAAGAAAATGTATTCTTCCTACTTTTTGTTTTCAGTGGAGCAAAAATCTGAAAACTAATTGAAAAGATGGCAATTAAGAGTTACTAAGTTAAGTTTTAACTTGTGTTAAAGTATCTGGGTGACTCATTGGTCCACAGCATTGGTCCACATAGCATTTGTGTTAAAAGTTTTAAATACATGGAGTGTCTGACACATATTGCATTTCTTGTCAGCCTGTTTTTTGCTCCTTGTTCTCTGATACCTCTTGGAAGCTTCAGGCTGGCTGTTAACTGTGATGCCCTAAGCTGGTCAGAGGGCTGCCACCAGGAGAAAGGGCATATCAAACAGGAGCTTTTTCAGTGGTCACTAAAACCAAGCACATCAGTCTGCCTATAGTGCACCATTAACCATATTTTTAAATAGCTTTCTCAAGATCCACCATTGTTTTTTTTTTAACTCAATTATTCACCAGCTGTGTCTTAAACAAGCCACAGCAAATGCTTGTTGTGAGTCACTTGCTGTAAAAGAAAGGGCATGGTGCAAAATGAGCCTGGGTAACCTGGGTGTCAAAGGGGAAAGGACATATTTTTAAGATGAGTATTTTAGTTCTGCTTCCCCTCCAAAGTAACTTTTCAGTGTGAGCATAAATTTCTCTCAGTATCACATTGCACCAAGATGAAACTTTTTAAAAGTTTAAAAGTCACTCCAAGGAGCGTATCTTAGTATATACCTCTGTGGTGGTAAGGGGCATTTGTGATGGCCAGTCTGGGTTCCACGAGTAGCTGCCATGGGAAAATCAAGTTTTGTAGCTTCTTCTGAACTCTGTATTACTCCAGAAGTGTCCCACCAGATAACAGGCTTAATTACTGTAAAGATATCTAGGGTTCCTCTCTATGACACTGCCACCACCAGCTCTGTTCTCAATATGTGTTCACAGACTAAAACCACATCATGTTTCTGTACAAAAAATAGAAGCCCACACATAAGAAAGTCCTCCAACAGCAGGATTAAATAGTACACCACCAGCTGCAGAGGCTTTGATGCAAACATTCATAGTCTTGTCTTTCAGTTAGTGTGAATCAAGGTGATGCAAAGCAGAACTGGCAAAGGTGTTTTACCCAGGGCATTGCTCCCACCCCATACCAAAGCATGACACCACCCCTGTTGTACCTGTTTGATCCTGTTGGATCCCTCCTGACCATGAGACCGGATGCAGTTGGCAGGTCACCTGCTGCAGAAGCAGCACTAGCTAAATATAATATTTTCCTTTCTAGTCCTTTTAGGGGCTTTCTCATTGAGCAATTTGCAATTGCAATTGTCCCTTCCGATCACTCCTTGCCATTTGCAATCAGTCTGTTCTGTATGTTGGTGCCCATGTGAAGGGCCTGTGCAACTTTGGCCTCACTTTTTCAATTGAGTTGCACAGGCTTTATCTTTGGATTGTGAATGCCACTACCAGTAGGTAGAAAGCTTAAAGTTTATTAACACTCACACCTGCGCAGCCATGAGTCCTCAAGAAAAGGTACCCTTATCTTTCCTCCCATTTTCTTCTCTTGGGGGATTTTCTAGTACATTGTTTCCACAGCTCCAGTTTTCTAAGTCTATCAAGAAAAAAAAAAAAAGGGACGTTGATATATTTAAAAATTAAAAAAAAAAGTATAAGCTATGCTGCTATATTCTATGATGTATGGAAATCTAACCCACTGATAAGCTGTCAGTAGTTTAACAAGAGCCTCCACATTCCTGTTTGCCTGTGATAAGCCAGAAGTGTATGAGGGTGACTCAGGAATCTGCTCATTTGTTTTCCTGCCTAAACAAAGACTTGTTTAAAACTCACAAGTATGAAGATAGCCAATGAGGTTTCAAAAACAGTTTTACCACTAAGTGAATTTACAGTAAATGTTTTGAGGCTGCATCTAGTACAGTAAAGTATTTAGCATGTGTGATATGGAGTACACAAGAAGTAGCTGTCATTGGCAGAGATGGTATTTTGGGTGTGAGGGGGAATTATTCAAAAAGCATGTCTGTATGGAGGCATAGGCTGATCTATTCCTGGAGAGACCCTGGAGCTGTAACATGAAGGTGATAAAGTAGCAGGTTATTTCAACTACATCATCTAAGAGTCAGTCCTACCCCTGACTCCTACCTGACCACTTTTCCTCCTTTCCAGTCCACATTTGCTCTATTAACTTCAGGCCTCTTCTTGTTTCTACATAGAAAAGGTTTCCTGCACAGGAAAAGAAACCTGCTGCTTCCTCTTCTTCTTCTGTATTTTCTCCCTCTCCCTTTTCTATTTTCTCTTTCCATTCCCCTTCCTTTCATTTTTTTGCTGTATATGGACATGTTTGTCATAAAATGCATCTCCAATTTTGATTTAACCATAGAAGGTTATGAAAAAGCAAAGCTGGTTGGCTTATATGTAGAAGTTAATGTGGCCACACACAAATTTGCAAAGTCAGAGTGTGAGAGTGGGTGAGAGTGGATGGGGAAGTATTATTTCAGTGCAGTTAGAACATAGCTGCACTGTTCAAAACTCTATTTTTATGCTAGTTCACATTTTGAAGAAAAGAGGTCTTGGGTAATTTATTAATTAGCTCCCTGCCTTTGGTTAGAGAAGCCGAAGAATTACATACTAAGAGAAACCAAGTGTTTGCTTCAACAAAATAATAGAAATAAAAGCTGGCAATCCTAAGGTAAAATTGGAATACTAAACACTTGAGCCATTATTTAGTTAAAAAAAAAATAGAAGAAGTGAAGGGTTCAATGTTTTAATCTCCCAAAACCCTGGTGATTTATGACTAGTGCCCTAGTGCTGGGTTTCCCATGACATGGCATGTGTAATGCAAAGCAACTCCATAGAGCTTGATTGCTGGACATAACAAGCAGAAAGCCAAAATACACAATTGCTAAATAAATCACACCTTGTGAAAACGCACTGCAGTGCCTCTGGGATTTTGGTTTTAAGCCTGGATCACCATTTGCTGGCAAAGTCAGGGGTGTTTATACAGCAGTCTGTTAGTATTAAATACACAACACGTGCAGGGACACAGGATGCAGCCTCAGCGCACTGCAGAGAGCATGCAGAGCAGGAGCTGGAGAGAACCAGCACATTTGGGATGATGATGCCCAGAGCCCACAATGAACTCCTATGACATTGCGTAGGTCAACAATCCTGCTTTGTGCCCTCTGAGATTTGCCCCATTAGACCAGATGTGGCCGGGAGGACATGACTGCTATAGATGAGGTGGTTCTGTAAAGCCTTTCCCTGCTTAGCTTTCATATAGTTATGGATTTACTGTTCCCTTGTACATTCACTGCAAGCAAGCACAGCCTCTTGCCCAGATTTCTTAATGCCCCTCGCTGAATAGCCTTTCTAGTTCCATATTTGTGTTGCTTCCCTATGCACCTCCAGATAGCCTAAACTGCCTCTAAATCACTCTGTAGGATGAACACCGGATGCTTTCCATCACAGATATGGTTTCCTTGCATTTCCCAGGGAAATTAAGTGAGAAATAAAAACAGTTCATACAGAAGTGAAAAATTGTGGGGAAGGAAGGACAATATGGGAGAGAACTCTCAGTCTTTTGTGCAGGGTTTGCATTATGATTCTTTCAAATACTTTGTGGCAAGTTCAAGAAAGGATTTGGGCGTGTGGGACTTTTCTTCTCTTGCAAAAAATAATGTCTTTCCCATGACATTACCGGGGTTTTTTTATCTGATGGAAGACTTTGTTGCTTGAGGTGTCTTTCATTTTGTAAGAGCTCAAAAGGCCAACTGAAACAAAAAGAAGCCTTCCCATTTCCCACCCACACTCGAGACAAAATTAAACTGGTTTTATATGAATAACATTTTACCACTAGAATATTGAACAATGCTTCAAGGACTGACAAAGGTTATTTATTTTCACTTCTGTTTTTCCGAGGTTCATGATATCTTGATATTTTAATGCTTTTTCTACCACAGATTTTGAAGTTTGTACATTCTTCTTGTCTTCGAGTGACTCTTTACAATCCTGCTTTTTTCGAAATATGTAAACACTCATCAGTTCATGAGAGTTACTCAAAAATGTGCCTGGTTTGAGCTAGTCCAGCTGCTCTTCCCTTCCACACCCTTCTCCTGTTCACCCAAAGCGAGGTCTGATTTCAAGCCATAACTAGATGCTAGAAAGTGACAATTATTTTGTTTAGAAATTCTTGTGTCAGGGAAATGCCAATGTGTATGTCCTCACAGTTAAAGCAATATGCCAATGTATATATCCTGTATAGAGTTTTATGAGCTGGACTGGGTTAAGGGTTTGAAAAGGATTACTGACCTTTATTTTATTTTTGAAACAGCATTCCTTCATCTTTGCATGATTGTGCTTAGGGTGAGATCTTGCTTAGGCTTCAGATCATCTGTCCTTTCTCTTGCACCTTTTTCTGACTGTGGCCCTGATCACCTCAGCAGTGTCAGTACAAAAGCTGTACAAAAAGGAGTGCACAGTGTAGCACAGACGCAGGGGCAGAAGGAGGACAAGGTCTGTCAAAGGGCTCAGGGATGGCCCAGTGCTAGCCAGCACAGACTTCCTTGACCCACTGGTGTCAGCAGTGCCCTGTGGGCTCCTGAACTTTAAGTCTGGCAGCGCTAAGCATTCATTTTGGATGCAACCAAATGCACTGAGGTGGAGGAGGAGGGGTAAAGTTCCCAGCCCATGCCTGAGAAGGAGGAGGGTTGCTCTCCAGGTACGAGGCTTGCCAGAGTTGGGTTGATGGTTGGATGTAATGATCTGTAAGGTCCCTTCTGACCTAGGTTTTTGTTGTTGCTATTATTACTGTTAATCATGCTTATGTGTATTTCTGCAGAAGTCTGATTCTTGGCATTAACTGTGGCTCTTTTGCACTTCCACATCTTTTATCTTATCCACATCTTTTATCTTATAAGGGATGGAGACATCCCTCATGGAGCATGAAGTATCCAGCACATGGGGGCCATGCAGCAGACTGAAGCTTTTTGGGCTCCTGGTTAAAGGCTCATTCACACACAAAAGGGACAGTGATGGTATCAGTCCAGGAAACAGCAGCCTGGAAGGCCCATGGCCTCTCCCCTCCTAGACCAGGAGAGAGATGACTTCCACATTAGGAGAGAAGAAAGGCAGATCCTGCTTAACTAACCTCATCTCTGTCATGGCAAAGTTACTCATTTAGGGAGTGAAGGAAAGAAAGACTGTGGATGTTGTTTATCTGGACTTCAGTAAAGACTTTGACATTATTTCTCACTTCACACTCATGGAGGAACTGGCTGCTTGTGGCTTGGATGTATGTACTCTTCACTAGGTAAAAAACTGACTGGATGGCTGGGCCCAAGGACTTGTGGTAAATGAACTCAAATCCAGTTGGTGGCTATTTACAAGTGGTATTCTCTGGAACTTAATATTGGAGCTGGTTCTTTTCAGTATCTCTGTCAGTGATCTGGATGAGGGGACAAAGCACACTCTCAGTAAGTTTGCAGACAGAGCCAAGCTAGGCTGTTGATCCGGAGGGTAGGAAGCCTCTACAGAAGAATCTGCACAGGCTGGATTGATGAGGTTCAACAAGACCAAGTGCTAGGTCCTGCGCTTGGGTCACCACAACCCCATGAAGAACTACAATTCTGGGACAGAGTGGGTGGAGAGCTGCCTGACAGAAAAAGGCCTGAGGGATGTTAGTTGATGGCCAGCTGAATATGAGCCAGAAGTGTACCCAACTGGTCAAGAAAGCAAACAGCATCCTGGCCTGCATCAGGAACAATGTAATGAGTGAACTGTGAAAATGATCAAACGCTGTACTCAGCTCTACTGAAGCCCGACTTTGAGTGCTGTGTCCAGATGTGGGCCTCTGACCACATAAAAAGGCATTGAGGTGTTCATGCGAGTACTGAGAAGGGCAAGGGAGCTGTGAGGGATCTGAAGCACAGATCTTGTGAGGAGCAGCTGTGGGAGCCAGGGGCATTCAATCTGGAGAAAAGGAAGATGAGGAGAGACCTTATTGCTCTTACAAGTACCTGAACAATGACTGTAAAGATGTGTGAGTCAGTCTCTTCTCCCAAGTAACAGGTAGTGAGACAAGAGAAAATGGCTCCAAGTTACACCAGAGAAACTTGGAAACAGAGAAACAAGGAAAAATTGTGACAACACAAAGGTGTTGTCAAGTTTTGGTACAGGCCACCCAGGGAAGCAGCTGAGTGACCATCTCTGGAGATATTTAGAAGATGTGTAGATGTGGTGCTGAGGGACATGGATTAGTGGTAGAATTTAGTATTGGATTAAGGGCTGGACTTAATCACCTTAAAGTTCCCTTCCAACCTAAACAATTCTATGATTCTATTAAAGGCCATTCTAAGACCCCAGGTGCAGGAGATCAGGGGATGGGAGGGAGGCATTGCAGGTGGTTGGTGGTGATGCAGAACAGCCCTGTGAGAGAGGGAAGCCTTGCACTGGGGAAGGGGCAGCTGGCTGGGGAAGCTGGGCATGACCACATTAGTGGTGGAGAAACATGATGGAAATGGTAGACTCCACTGGTTTGGAAGCACCAGTGGAGTGGATAAGCCTCCTCAAAACATAGCATAGGGGTGAAAACTGAAACACAAAATCCCAGATTTTCTATAATGTGGAATGCCTCCTTTCCAGTCCACATGGTTAAAAACACCAGATAGACCTACCTGGTCTGTCAGAGGGAGCACACCAGAAAGCAAAGTGTGAATAAGGACCATTGACTATCAGACTTCTTTTTCTCATTAGCTATGCTTGGTGTTTGTGCTGTGATGGCTATTTTAGTTCAGGAAAATCAGGCACTTATAATAACTTATTACAAGTGCACAAATAGAACACAGTTGTGACACAGGCAACAATTTTGCTTAGACAAATTCCACAAAAACTTGCAGGATTATAAAAATTTTACGTAAAAGGTTTTTTTATTATTATTTTATGTATCTGTACATAAAACTGGGCACTGTTACATTCTTTTGTTCTAAGCAGAACACAACCTGAATCTGTGTAAGTGCTTCAAAATCCTGAGAAAGCCCAAAGAAGGCTGTAAATGTATAGTAAGAATAGATAATTTATTAATTTTTACTACCATCCATAGAGGACAACTTCCTTTTGTAAAAAGAAGCACATAAACCTAGTTGCTATAGAGGTCTTTGAAAACTAAAAGCTTCTGGATGGGTCATGTGCTCAGTGAGTGGTTGGGGGATGTCTTATTGACTCCAGGTTCTACCTACCTGGTCATGTGCTCATCAGTGCAGAAAAAGGCAGAGCCCAAAGGGGCTGTGGAAGGGAATGGGGACCCCCATGTCTCTCTGGGGAGAGAAGTCAGCCCTGGCAGCTGTGCCAGGGATGCCTTACCAGGAGCAGCTGCTGCAGATGAGACATGGCCATGTTGCAAAAGGAACACAGCAAAAAACTTTTGTAATAAGTGATAAGAAACGAATCCAGACTGAACCACCCTCTTCCATTCCTTCAACATTTTGTAAAGAGATTAAATCTTTGTTGTAGTACAGCAGAACAACACTAGACTGGGATGGAAGAAATAATGGATCCAAAATATGGATTATAATGACTGAAGACCTGGCCCAGAAAACAAAGATATATATTTGTTTTTTGTGGGAGAATGGCTATGTGACAAAGTAGACATGAAGGAGCTATGCTGATTTAACTAAGGTTCTCGTGGGAAAGGCAAAGAAGGCCAAGAAGGCCAACCAAATCCTGGGTTGCATCAAGAGGAGTGTGACCAGCAGGTCAAGAGAGGTGATTTTGCCCCTCTGTTCGGCACTGGTGAGACCACACCTGGAGTATTGCGTCCAGTTCTGGAGCCCTCAACACAGGAAGGATATTGAGCTATTGGAGAGGGTCCAGAGAAGGGCCACGAAGATGATCAAAGGGTTGGAGCAACTGCCCTATGAGGACAGGCTGAAGGAGTTGGGGTTGTTCAGCCTGGAGAAGAGAAGGCTCAGAGGAGACCTCATAGTAACTTATCATAGTAACTGAGGGGGTCCTACAGAAAGGCAGGGGAAGGAATTTTTAACACAATATCGGATGGGAGGACTAGAAACAATGGATATAAATTAGAGGGGGATAGATTTAGACTAGACATAAGAAAGAAATTCTTTACAGTGAGGGTGGTGAAACACTGGAACAGGTTGCCCAGAGAGGTTGTGGATGCCCCCTCTCTGGAGATGTTCAAGACTAGGCTGGACAAGGCACTGGGCAGCCTGGTCTAGTGGGAGGTGTCCCTGCCTATGGCAGGGGGGTTGGAACTCGATGATCTTTAAGGTCCCTTCCAACCCAAACTATTCTATGATTCTATAACATGTCCTTGAATCCTGCTGTGTTACAATAACAAGGTGCCACAGTTAGATACAGCAGTAATTGCAGAGGGGACAGGATGAGCAAATGTACCTATTACTTGCCAACCAATAAGATATTGCCTAGTGTGTTTACTAATGAGTGGACTGTATATAAGTGTGTGAAAACCCCAATAAATGGAAGCTTGCTTATTATCAATCATATTGATTGCCCGCATCTTCCCACACGCGACAGTTTTTTATCTGGAATGAGGCTTTAAGAGTTATTTTAAGGTGGTGTTACTTGCAGTGATCCACAAAGAAATCAGGATGAGCCTCTCAGCACTGGCTCTGTGGCTATAGCTTAGCCTAGAAGAACATATAGAAGAACACATATGGCCATTCTGACATGTGCCTGGAGTTCCATAGGTCCTGCCTATGGAAAAAATTACAGCCTGATGATCCCTTTGTCCTCCACTGTCTTCTGGACTGTGTCCATTTCTGACTTTCATTGTCTGGCCAGAAGATTGAGCTGTGGCAGCAGAATCCATTCGACAGCAGATACTACTACAGAATTTGTGTATCCTACCCATTTCAGCAGAATTTATGATTCTCTTCTGCAGCTGAATAAGACTTTGGAAGTTTCCTGCAGGACAAGTCTGGCCAAGCTAGCTGTTTCATTACTGAGCAGACACTAGGCAGTAAAAAAACCAAAACCAAGTAATATATGCAAAATTCAAGTTCCTTCCTCCTTCTACCCATTCTCCAGTACAAAATGTTATAAAAGAAAGCCTTTGTAGCACAGATTTTTGTACGTTTTTTTATGTTAATGCTCTGTCTCTTTACTAGCAAGGTTAGCATTTCCCCAAAGCATTGCACAGCTAAAGAAGCATAATATTTTGGCAGAATTTTCTGTCTGAATGTCAAAAGGACTTTTCTTACCAAATGGCCTAAGACACTCACAAATGTGGCTCCATTCATTTTGCAGATGAAATGGAAGAGACAAAGCTCTATTTGCATCAGTGCACCTGCACTAGTCTGGCACTCCTTATGCCTTTCCAGGTAATTCTGGTTCAGGAATCAAAAGACACTGCATAAGTAAAAGGCATATTTGTATTAGAGCCTTGTTTGAAGGTGCAAACATTGAAGGAAAACCAACAGATACAGCCCAGCGTGCAACAATGAAACTTTTATGGTGGAGACCACGGGCTCCTAAGTAGCTCGTACACTTCTGAAAATATTATTCCTCATCTAAACAAAGTAAAACAGCAGCCAATATCCAGAGTAAATGGTTTTGCTAGTAAAGTTGGTTAAGGCAACCTCCTACATAATTCCACCTTCAATGAGTAACTCCATAACTGAAAACTCTGGATGTTCCAAAAAAACCAGCATGTTTTTCATTGGGAGTGGAAAAAAACTATACAATGAGTAAATATACTATGAAGACATATTGTGTGCCATGAAATAACAGTGACAAATGTGTGATTTTAATAAAGAAAAATGTTATTTCTTTAGTTAACACAGTATGCAAGTCAAGTGTGCAACAAAAAACAAAGCAGATGCAGTCATTCATCAAGGAATTGTGCATCAATCAAGCTACATGAGCCATTGCAATCATACTGCCAGGCTAGGTTGGCTGGGTTTATGCTCCTCCTTCTTCCCTAACTGTCCCTAGCTCATTTGCGTTTGTGTCCCCACAGCCATTGTGGAACTCTGATGTGTGCCCCTCTTCGCAGGCTCAGTGCCCACACACAAGGCCACTGCATGACAGGTTGTAAACGGGTGATCATTCTATCATCCCATGCCTTCTCTTCTGGTCCTGCCTCTAACTCAGGGACCCGGGACACAGTCAACAATTGCAAGGATTAACCAAAAGTGAGAGGAAAAACAGGCAGTAAAATATTGTGCCAAGATTTTGGAGACAAAAATGATGCCTGGCTCTGCTGCAGACCCTATGTAACTCAGCAGTTTTCCCTCAGTATATATTATCTCATTTCATTGAAAGGTAATAGATTTGTTCCAAATGCTCCCTTTCCACCTTTATTCCCATAGCTTGGGTAATGCCTCTTTTTCACTTGTTTTTGCAGAGCCCAGAGCAATATATGAACATCACCATAGGAGAACATTTCCATGAGGAAATGAGGCTATTTCACTCAGCTGAGTAACTCAGTCACTCAGATGACTCACTGTCAATTCAGGCATGAGCTCATTAGTAATGTACTTCCTTCACTCTTTGGAGTAGATTTTGGATAGGAAAGCAGAAAGGGGGGATTACATCAGAATACAATTGGACACTTGACATTTGCATAGAAGGAATAAGGCAAAATGTCCAGTGATGATAAACCAAAAGGAGAAATGCAGAAAAAGTTAAATGAAGTGGATTAAATGTGAAGTTGTAAAACTCTTTGTGGTTAACTTTTCCTGGTCCACAGCCAAAAAACTGTAAGGTTTGATTTTCTGCTGGACTGGAGATGAGGAAGACATCTAAGGACCTGCTGAAAAGTGGGATGCTGAAGTAGTGTGGACCAGGAAATAGCTGTATTTCCTGAAAATCTAGAAGGCTTGAGCTAGTCAGCAGGTTTTTCATTTATTTAAGCAAACTCTGACCCTTACACTTGCTGAGGAGGGTTATCCACACAACCATGTGGAGCTGTGCTGTTTAAGGTCAGCCTGTGGTTCTTGGAAGTGAGTAGGGAATGGGCTCTGCCTGGACAACAAGCTCTGAAATATGACTAGCAGCTTAGAGTGACACTTGTTAAAGAAAACTGACTTGACAACAAGCTATCCATTATGGAGGATCTTAACTGGAAGCTGGAGGGTGAGATGGCTGTTGTATGGAAGTATGAATCCACAACACCCTATGAAAAAACCATAAGCTGGCTTTTTTCTGGCCATTTTCCCTGACTTTCTCCCCTGGGTCTATTTTATTCTCATACAGTAATTCCCTGTGGGTAACTAACAGATTCCATTCACAGATATTGAGATTAAATGCCTAATAAATGGAGGGAAAGGGTGCCGGTGACTTTGTAGAACTGACCTGTAGGCCATCTACCAGCTTACTGAAGCTGGTTTCCATGGGACTTTGTTCAGGATGGAGCCAACACCTTCCATCTTCCAGTCCCTCTGTTTCCTATTTCTTTCCTCACTTTCTGATACCTACAAATGCACTCATGGTTTCCCATCAAAGACAGTAGCACAGTCACTTGAAATCACCTCACAGAAAAATATTCAAGTCTGCGTAGCGGCAGAGAAATGCAGGTTTTCAAGTGCAAGCATCACTCAGTGGAAATATGGCACCTGAGAATAACATGACTGGTGCCATTGGAAGGGATTTGCTTCATAAATAATAGAAGTGACAGATTGCTAACCATCTCAGGGCACATGCAAGCCTCCTCATTTATATAATTTTGAAGAAATTCAAAATTACATAAATTGTTGAGTTTAGTGATCTGCTACATTCTCACAGGCCTCTAAAAATGATGGAAATGCTGTCTTTAGAGAGATTTGGTCCCTGACATCCATGGAAGCCTGAGTGTCACAAAAGGTTCCAGGGACCAGTACAGAAGCTCCCCACACTGGCCAGCTGAACACCTTAGGGTGGGATCTTCAGTATCTTTAGTTTTGATTGTTTTTAAAGTAAGGTCATGTTCTTAGTTTGAAATCATGCAGATGGAATGTCTAAGATTTCAAAAAAATAAAAAAGCTATCTACATTATTTTGAGCATTTCAGATAGAACCAGTGCTAAAGAAGGGGGGAAACTAAATCCTGTTCACAGCCAATGGGAGTTTTAAATTGAATCTGCAAATATATTTCCGAGAAACACTCCTATGCAATTGCCACCTCCTACAAACATGCCACAACAGTCTGTGGGTCAATCATGTCATATATGTTTTGTAGGCTACTCAGAGTCAGGAGTGAGAAAATTTTCTAGTTGTGGGAAAACTGAAGGTCTGAATTCAGGTGACAATCCCTATCCAGTGTGGGTAAATGTCTGTTCTATAGAAGCAGATGTGAGTGCCTGGAGACCCAGAAGCATGATGGCAACCTTGGCAAGAGGCAGAGGGCTTGTTCACATTACCACCAAGGGTGGCTAATGAAAAGCATCCGTCTTTCAGTTTTTAAAAGTTGTCTCACAACCCAGTGTTCTTCAAATCAAATAAAGAGCAGAGGATAAAACTCAATACCTGCTGATTTTACCTGCTACCTAGCGAGGTACCCAGCTACTACAAATTTTACAGTTAGACAAAGTGGTTTTCTTTAAGATATAAATTTTTCAACAAATAAATTGGCATCCAAAAGAAAACTGAAAAGGAGGACAACCAGAAATGTAAGTGCAGTGCTTGGCATCTAAGTACCTTTCTCACCTGTTCAAAAAAAAGCCTTCAATTTGACTCTGTGGTAGGTTGTTCTCTGGAATCGTTTGCTAAATTAATACATCTGCCAACGGGCAACTCACTCCTTCCTGCAAAAATCTTCACTGTGTTGTGATGTTTGTAATAAATAGAGGTCATGAAGTTATATGGAAAATGGAGATCTTGGTGAATGCATAGGAGAGCAGCTGAAGGATGCTTTACTGGCCGAAAGGAATGATACTAAACAGCTGGGGAATGCTCATAGCTCCAAGCATGAAGACAGGGCTGCCTTAGAAAACACCCAGCATTTTTGACCTCCAAGGATTAATCCTAGGTGTTGTAAGGTGGGACTCAGTATATTGAAAGTCTTTACAAATCCCAGAAAGTGCCTCCCCCATCTCCAGCTGCAGCAGGAGGGCTGGGAAGTCAGAGCTGCTCTCACCACTGCCTGTAAGCAAGTGCCAAAGCTACGAAGAGACAGTGAATGGAAATAATGCAGTTGAATGAGGGCAGGAGGCTGGAGGCCTTTCCAGAAATGATCCATCATAACTTAGCACAAACACATCAGAAATGCTGACAGCATCTCTTATTATTTTGTGAATGACCACCAGTATCTGATGTGAGAAGACTAGTAATGAGATGACTGATGTCTCTAGGAAAGAGATACCATGATGACACTCACAGTATGGAAGGGTGTTAACAGCAGAAAGGGAGAAATTGTCAGAAAAAGGAAGTCTGTGGGCTGTAAAGAGGAAATGGAAACTGAAAACAGCCCTCGTAGACAGAGATTTTTCTGTGTTTGATCCAAGGAGTGGTGTCACTATGAAGTGGATTGAGAATTGTTGCCTTGGATATTCCAAACCAGTGGATTTGCTTTTTGCACCTAGACGAATACCTGTCTCACCAAGTTGTTTGAAATAACTTCCTGTGTTTCTAGAGATATCTTTTCCATAGCAATGTCACTGAAATTCATGGTAAAATTCATGATGGCTTCAGAAAAAGAAGAATTATGCCAGCCCTGGACAGTTCTCAAATTCCCATGCTCCATGCTCTGATTAGCTGTAGCCAGTGGTTCATTATGACTCTGTAGGCTTCAGCAGTAGTCACAAAAGACAGGATTTCTATAATGTAAAAGGAAACAGCAGCAAAAATACAGTTGCTGGTCCATTCCCTCTTGGTTTACCAAAAAGAAGATGATGTACCGTCAAAATTCTGCTCTTCAGTGGAGGGTGAGCAGACAAGTAGTTTCAGTGTAAGAAAACCAAGCTGTGTCAAAGATGAATAGCTCCACTGTTTGCTGAAAACAATCACTTGTTTTACTGCTTCATGTTCTACTCTGCTTTGTATGCATCACTCCTAAATCCTGATGATCTTTGAGCAAAATCTGTTCTTCTGGGTCTCTGACAGTATGGATCATCTGTTGATGTGCAAAGCTGTGTCTGAACTCCTTGAACTTACTAAGATGACAACCAAATCCTGTAGGTAACCTCAGCTGATAGCAATAACTCAGCTGAAAGTGTTCTTATGTGTTAGAGATGATAAATCTCTACATCTGGCCAAGTATTACATGATTATTGCCTGGAGGGGATCATCCAAGCTGAAGACTATTTTACAGAGCTGAAGACAGGAAAAAGTCCTGACAAACAAAAGAGAACAGAATCAGCCAATACTGATAGTGGCAATGGTTTGGTTTCTTCTGAATAAATGGGGAGTGTGCCCCATTCACTGCATTTTCTAATGTCTTATAACACAACAATCTCTTTCAAAATGCTGAAAGTTTGCCAGATTTTACCTGGAAAAAGACCTCTTCATGACTAAAAGGTAGTTAAAGCCAGCAGCTCTTGGAGAGCTAGAAGATTCATCAGTGTGAGTGACCCAGAGGTAGCATTTTTAAGAGCTTTGTAAGCCACTGAACACAGGTCTCCTGATGCGATGTAGTACTGGAGATACAGTACAGTTGGTTGGATGCCATGTCACTGGAGGTTACTCCCAACCTGAAGAGAGTGCCATAAGAGGACACTGGCCAGATCCTGCTTGTTCCAGCTCTGCCATGACAGGGTCTGTGGGAACTCTTTGCCAGGAGCCTGTGCTGTTCTGAACAGCTGATCTGTGCTGTTCAGAAATAAAACAGAGGGTTTAATGCATAAGGCCGAAGATCCAACCCGTTTCTGCAAGCCATAAACGCAAAACTAAAATGCAAAAACATGGTAACAACACATGCCAGTCTGCATAACCGGAGAGGAAAATTACAAAGACTTTTTTTCTTCTTTAAAGCATCATTAATAGGCTAGCATGGGATGGAACTAGCTTTTTACTTCTATGCAGTGACAACTCTAACATGAATGGTCAGGAAATGCTTGCAATCCCAACTGAAACCTGAGCTACCAGCAGTATGAAGAGGGGAAAAGCAGGCAGGCATCAGTCCTGAGGCACCCAAGAGGGAAAAAAAAAATCAATGTGGCAAGGAGAAAATCTCACTCTCTTCCACTGAGGGGTCTTTGCACTGTGAAAGAGATCTTGAGGCACTTTACAGACTGTGTGCCTGAATGCCAGCTCCATAAGATGGTAGTGTTTGCAGACCTTGGGAGGAACACTCCAGATCTTGAGTGTTGGTGAAGGAGGATCTTTTTGCCCACATATTTCACAGCTCTAAGATGAAAAAGAACTCTGGAAATCTATGAAGATTAGCTATCTTAGCTTTGTGTCCAGAACAGGCAGATTAATCATCTAGACTACCCTCTAAATCATCTTTCAGTGAATCAAAACATGTACTTCTGAAGAAACCATGTAAAGCACTATAGGCATGCAAGCTGTGCTGTAGAAAACTATCCCAGCATTTGGGGCTGTTTGCCTTACAAGTCTCCTTCCAAAGCAGGAAAATCCGTATTTCAGCAATATGATGGCCAAGAGATTATTGAAAACTCTTGTGGGATTGATTCTTGCAAGAAGAGATGCTATTAAGTAACCCATTTAGGTCTAGGGGTCTGGGAAAATCATACTGCCTGGAAAAACCTCTAGGCATCTAAAAACCAGCTTGACCATTGCAGATGCAAAGTGTCCTCCATAAAAACAGAGAAGAATTTCTCACCTTCCACCAGCTGAAGATGCTGATTGCTTCAACTCTGTTGCCATGTAACAGGACCCTTCTCTCTTCACTTGACTTTCCCTTCCTCATTCTATGACCTTGCTTCCCAAGCACTTCATGACTCAGTGATGCTCTATCATGAAGTTCTGCTCCCTGTTGAATAATCTGCTTTGAATAACACTCTGACAGGTTTCTTTCTGTGAGCAAATTCGTTCCCTTTCTAAGTCACACCATATTAAAGAGCAGGATATGAATCATAGAATCATAGAATAGTTTGGGTTGGAAGGGACCTTAAAGATCATTGAGTTCCAACCCCCCTGCCATAGACAGGGACACCTCCCACTAGATCAGGCTGCTCAGTCCCATGTCCAGCCTGGTCTTGAACACCTCCAGAGAGGGGGCATCCACAACCTCTCTGGGCAACCTGTTCCAGTGCTTCACCACCCTCACTGTAAAGAATTTCTTTCTTATGTCGAGTCTAAATCTACCCTCTTCCAATTTACATCCATTGTTTCTAGTCCTCTCATCTGATATAATATTAAAAAGTCCTTCCCCTGCCTTCCTGTAGGACCCCCTCAGGTACTGATAAGTTACTATAAAGTCCTCCCTGAGCCTTCTCTTCTCCAGGCTGAACAACTCCAACTCCTTCAGCCTGTCCTCATAGAGCAGTTGCTCCAGCCCTTTGA
>VZTY01005835.1:55786-78332 GCA_013400935.1 Turnix velox
GAGTGCACACTGCTGGCTCATGTTGAGTTTGTCATCAACTGACACACCCAAGTCTTTCTCTTCAGAGCTGCACACAAGCCACTCTCCACCCAGCCTGTATCTGTGCTTGGGATTGCTTCGACCCAGGTGCAGGACCTTGTACTTGCCTTGTTGAACATCATGAGGTTGGCTTGGGCCTACCTCTCAAGCCTGTCAAGGTCCCTCTGGATGGCATCCCTTCCTTCAGGTGAATCAACTGCACCACACAGCTTGGTGTCATCTGCAAACTTGTTGAGGGTGCACTCAATCCCTCTATCCATATATCCTACGAAGATGTTAAATAGCACTGGTCCCAGTACTGATCCTTGAGGAACACCACTCGTCACTGGTTTCCACTTGGACAAAGAGCCATTGACTGCAACAATTTGAGTGCAACCATTCAACCAGCTCCTTATCCAGCGATAATGAATATGAATATGAAACAATACCCAGTATTTCCACCTTTCAGAACTTCTACTTAAGGTACACCTCCTTCCATTTTAAACTCACTTCTCAGGCTTGTGAGAGAAGATTCCAACTGTAGCAAAAGTTTTTATTCCAACTATAATTCCTCTGGAACATCCAATCTTAACATGTTTTATTGTTCACATACCAGGAGAACATGTAAAGTGATTTACACAATCTAAGAAGAAACACATCTGTAGAAAGTTGACATCTGATGGGAGTTCTCAACAAGTTAACTTCACTTATCTAACTCGGAAATATGCTTAAATTACTATTACTCTTTCCTCTCCCTGCCTTCTTGTTTCTCCAACCTGGTGCATGTTGTAATAGATGTCAGGAAAAATTCCACTCTTTCTTGCATGTTTCTGCAGCACCAAGAACCATGAAGTCCCAACATTACAGAGAGCCCTTAAGCACCACTGAGAATTTTGCAGCAAATTTAGGCCTGTTGGGTTAGAGTCATGAGATATGTTCTGAAAATCTGCTTCAGTAGGAAGAAATAGAAGTTTGGAGTTCAGCACATGTGTAATCATTGTAGAAAAATTATTTAATTTTTTTTCCCCAAATGAGACTGCCCTCCAGAAGGCAATATCTGGGAGGCTTTGGTTTGCTTATCCTTACATGTTAAAGAGAGGAAAGCAGTTTGCTGTCAGAGAAATGGCATGCTAAACTCATGAGCTGCATAGCAAAGTCTGGCATGGGGGCTGCAGTTTGAGAGGAAAGTTGTGCCTGGGGTTTTTGGGGAGCAGAAAAGGGTTTTCTTCTTTGACTGGTCTAGAGTCCAGCTGCTGTCTGAAAAGAGGAGCTGCTGTTTTGTTACATTTTTTGTTTCTCAATTCAGATTCCACTTTAGAAAAAATCACATTTTTTCCCTGTCTGTTTCAAAGTCTTTTGTTGATTCTTAGGCCCTAGCCTGAAAGACCAGGAGCATGAGGTGGGGAACCATTGCTGAGGATGCTCCTGAGCTGCAGTGTGTGAGTTTTTTTCAGCATGAGGATGATGATTTTTCCTGTTGCACCATGGCTTTTGTCACCTCTCTCCTCGTGGTTCCCTCCACTTCATGATCCACAGCTGCACTCAGACCTTGAAAAACTAGCCCCTGGTATGATAGCTTCCCTCTTACCTCAGCCCAAAACAGACACACCTCACCCATCAGTTCTTCAATCTTCACATGTTTCTGATGCACCAGCACCCCAAAATCGTGGGAATACAGTCGGCTCTTAACTTCCACATTGAGTTTTGATGTTAGTTGTGGTCTCCAGTTGTTTTTTTCTCTGTAAATCCTTTCAGGTCTTGGAGAATCTGATTCCTTCTCCTCTCTTACCCTCTTCCCCATAGGCACTGCTTCATCAAAATACATCCAAATCAGATGGTAAACAATGCACACTGGCAAGACCTAACATCTTGTCAAAGATAGGTTTTGGCCAGCAAGCCCCTTTCTAAATCTTTCTGGGTGGTGCCATGGTTAAATACCATGTACTAGCATGTTTTCTCTTACTGTCAGAAATTTAACTACACCAGCAAAATCAATAAGAGGAAACTTGAAGGGAAATTTAAAAAAAAAAGCTTTATGCAGACAAGGCTAAAGAGTATGATAGATTGAGCTGCTTGGGACAGATGATCCAAATCTTGCATGTGGTCCATAATAGAGCTCCTCAGCCATTTGAGTTATTACAGATCCTGCTGGAAGAGCAACATCCTACCATTTGTCCTTCCAACATCTTTCTGCTCCATTAATTTTCCACATCTTGCCTCTCCTTGCTTTTATCTCTGGATTTCTCCTTTCCTCTCATTTTCGCACTGCACATGAGAGCTCAAGGTGGGTGCAAAGTGAAGAGGAAGTGTGGGAGTGAAGAGAGTCACAGCCCTGGCTCCTTCCCATGCAGGCTTGGTGCAAGGCATCCAGGAAGCAATAAATACACTGTCTTTGATGAGGGGAAATAAATATTTGTTGGTTTTGGGGGCTTGTTTTGTTTCGTTTTTTTCTTGAAAAATATATGGTAAGTTCCTGAGTGGAGTTGTGAAGTTGTCCAAGCTGCTTAATACATTCATCTTATTATTCTGTAACCCAGTCTAAAAAATCCTGGTTAGTTTTATTGACTGCCTCATCATTTAAGTTAGACCTTCTGGATAACAGGGATCTGTGTTGACACTGAAAGACAGAGCAGAGATCCTATTGTTACTTCGATCAGTGTGTTATTTGGCCTTAGAAAGGAGAAAGAGAAGGGGAAAAGCAAGATATTAGTCTGCATGAGAGCACAGACTCTCAATCATTTTCCATATCCTACTATTTTTCACCCACCTCAGCACTCCTGACATGGATTTGTCTACTTGCACTAGGCAAAGATAAGATACTTCCTTTTTAAGTGGTAAAAAGGATTTGACTCAGTGGTACTAAAATCTTGCCTGGGCCAGTTCCTTTCCTATAAGTAAGGACCCTTCTGGCATTGTACCAATATTTTCAACTTCTCCAGATCTGCACTGCACTCAGTATCACTGTGAAAGTCTTTATTTTTTGTTTGTTTTCAAGGCTTGCTTGTGGCAAGACTAGAAATTGATGGAATGAAATAACCTGAGAATGCAGATTTCTGTGATATTCATGGCTTGCAGGAATTCAGAAAAAACCTCACACTTCAGGGATTAAGCACAGTCATTTCTGTACATTTCCTTAAAGAATGTATTTTTCAACTCTTCAAGATTTTCTCTAATTTCTTTCATCCCTTCTCCTTTTAACACAATTGTCAGTATGAACTCAGTCATTTAAGTTAGCTTTGACTGAGTGAACTTTTTGTATCTTTTTAAATCATGCAGTACATTGAATGCTGAGATTAATTTAATTTTTTCTTGATTTTCTCAGAAATAAATATTTGTAATCCTGTTTTATCCCAAAGTAATTATGCCACCTTTTGGAAGAATCTTTTGCAACCTCTTTCAGCAGCATTCTGTGATTCCATATCAGTGGCTGCTCTGACATGACTGTGTGTGGAATGAATCACTGTGGAAATGCATACCATGAGAGATTCAAGAACAAGTGGGGGAATACATGGAGTCATCAAAAATCTATGGCATGAAACTCAGCATTCAAACCCTGCCATGTGCAACTGTATCTGTGGTTAGTTGCCAGAGGCTGGATGTGGCAGCACAGCCTCTGAGCAATAAGGACAAAGTTTGTTTGCAAAACGTATTTTTAGGAAACCAGGGGCTGAATGTGCTGCTTTAATATCACAGAATAGCAGTAATTCTGCATTCAAACATCTGTCAGACATGACATTGCATTAAAAACCATGTACAGTTAAAACCAACATTTCATAGGTACTTTTGCGTGCTGATTGACCTTCCTCTGAGTATGCTGGTGTTCAGCATTTTCAGATACAATATTCAGAGCACACATCTCAATTCCAACAAATGCTGGGATCTGTCCCATGAAGTCTGGGATGCAGGCTTTAAGACTTAAATGTCAGCATTTTCTGAAACTGTAATCTGAAATTGAATGAACTAGAAGTCCTGTGCTTGAAAACAGAGAGGAAAGCTACTTTATCACCTACTCTGTGCTCTGATTCCTGCTGACTTAGATCTCCTCTCCTCTGCAGAGTTTAGGATCAGGTTTTGCAGGTTGCCTTGAAATCTGTCTGTGGTTTTCAGCTGAGTTCATTGCACTGTCCCACATCAATGGCATCTCTGCAGCAGTCTGTGGGATCAGAAGAATCTCTGTAACCTAAGTCATACCTTGTGAAACTTGATTATGGACAAACTATTTTTGCCTTTCCATTGCTGGGGTTTGCTAATGAACAGCAAAGAGAGTTGTCCTAAGTGCTGGCTTGGTGCAGCCTCACTCTCCAACTTGTGGATGGAGTATGTATTACTATTTTCTTAATGTGAAAGCAGCTAAATTTTTAAGTTTGCAGTTAACAGCATCTCCAAAGCTTTTCTCTACTCTCTTTGGATGCATTCCCAGAACTTGCTGTAGTGTGTGGTCCTGAACACTATGATAAGTGAAGAGGTGTATATAACTTTTGAAGAATATTTTTGAACTATGGTCTCTGAGAAAATGGTTTCTTCAGTGCCCGGATACTAAGGCAGTAACATGGCAACAGTGGATAAACTGAAGGAAACTACTGTTTAATATGGAGGCTCTGAATTACTGTTGCTCCTTGGGATTTATTTTGGCACAGCCTAGTCTCAATCCTCCAACATCTTGAACATCTCCTGCCAGGGACAGGGCCTTGTTTCTGTTCTGACCACAACATTTTACAGAACTCTTGGAAATTTTCCCCCTGACAATATTGTTTAATTGTTTATTCACACAAGCTTCCCTTGACCAGATGTCAGGGAAATGAGAAACAGAGGGTATCCAGGGCTGCAACACAAGCAAATGGGTAGACAAAGCTTTGTAACAGCTTCCATCTTCTGTGGCATGAAATGCTACATGTTCCCCTCCAGGAAAAGTACTTCCTTGTCAAAAAGACATTGTCCCCATTGTTTGAGGCATGTCATGTCTCAAACACACCTCCTGCATCATGGCCACCAATTGGCCAAATGTGGGACCTGCTGAGCAAAGATTGCAAGGCCTCATGCTTCTCCTAGTGATGCTTGTAGGGACTTCAGTGCTTCATGCTGCAGGCAGGGAGAGGGTCATATTTTGTACTGAATGATGCAGGAAGGTCTTGACATTTTTTCTAGGTGAGAGTTTATTTCCCATTTGAGGTAAGAGCTGAGCTGGAAAAATCTATGGCATCTTTTGTGAATAAAGAACTTGACCAAATATATGTGAATTAAAGAGTAGTCTGGGACATGTATCTTTCCAAGTCTTTGCCTGCTAACAAAGCAGTGAGAACACAGTAGTGAAATAATTCTGCATCGCATCAAGGAAGTGCATGTCTTGCTTATTTCTTCTTTTTGTGAAATATCTGCTGAATTCAATATGGCTCTTCAGAACTTTTCTCAAACATCTGATTTTGTCCTTCACACATGTAGTTTAATTTGCCTCTGCAAGAACACTGTAAAAGTAGAGGGCACTGGAAAAAGATCAGCTGTTCTATACTTCAAAAGACAGAGTCTCCACCAAAAATGAAAGTATTTTTTTCTCCATCCCTCAGCAAAGAAAAGGTAATGCTGTAGCAAATCCTTGCATATTATGGCAATGATTTTAGTAAAACATTTTCAGCTTTTTTGTCATAACTTCATTATTTTCCATTATTTTTCCCCTCCAAAGTTTATCTCCAAATTCAGTTGACAAACTTGTAATTCATTAGTCCCCCACCGTTCATATCTTGTTTGTCTGAAGCAAATCAAGAGCTGTGGAGAGAATGCACTAAAGTCTGTTGATCATTCATCATCCTAGATTTTCCTCCTGGAGACTCCTGACCTCCACAACAGATCAGAGAAAGCTTAGTGTGCACACAGATTTTGTGAGGAAGATTACAGTGGCAAGTGAGGCTGACTTGCTCTCAGGACTCAGGTCCAGGATGGAGACATCAATTCCGTGTGAGATAGGGAACTGCACACTGGGACTTGGGTCTGCAGATGTTCACTTCTGCAGCATCTGGTAGGACAGCAATGCTGCCAGTTCCAGGCTTTTTGTGAGTTGCCCTAAGGCTAGTCAACATGAGCAAGATCAGGTACATTATTGACATCTTTGGCAAAAACTTGTGTTCTGGCTGCCTGCAGTCATGTTGCATCAGAGAGCCTAGAGATGCCAGGCATCTCTCGTCTCGTCTTGCTGGACATCAGTCTCTCATGTGGAGACTGGTGCAATGAGCATAAGCGTCACTCTTCACTCACAACTGAGGAGAGGAAGTCAAGTGAGGCTTCACAAATTCCCCAAGCTGGATGCTGGGCTCCAGGTTTCCAACCTCATCTGGCAGGCTCCTGAGGTCCCAGCACACTTAAAAAAATCCAACATCTGGAGTTTCTATGCCCTGCAAGAATCACAGGGAAAGTTAACAAAATTGCTCCTATTCCCACTTTTTAATGTAGCCCGGAGGCTCTTGGTGTTCTGGTCCTGTTGCATGACTCCCATGCCCAGACTTGACTGGGATCATAGCTTGTATAAGCTGAGCTTTGAAAATACATAGCATGAGAGACAGCCTCTCTCCAAGAAATCTTGTCTTCAAGACAATTAAAGCTATGTGGATAAAACCTTGTGTGCTCCAGTGTTATATTTTGAGCACTGTGTAAGGAAAAGTGACCCTAATAGATCGGGCAGAACAAGATCTAAGGCAAGGCCACAAGCGGGGCCAAAAGGCATGTTAAGGAAGAAGTAGAAGAGAAACAAGTGGAAAAGGAGCAATGGGTATTAGCGCCATTCATCAGCCACAGGCATCTGTACCTGACAAATCCATGAACTTATAACCAAACCACAAGCCCCCAGTTACACTTGATCCATGTTGATGATCTTCCTGCAGACCTGTCTATCTCCTAGTCCAGCAGATTTGAGTTCTGCTAGTGTCTCCTTTGGGTTGGGTCAGCAAAAATGAGATTATTTGTATCAACTCCCTCATTTCCTTGTAGGCTGGAGTCTCACACCTAACTGTTGTGACTCGGAGTTTCTTTTCTATCCCTTGGTTACTGATTTGGAATACAAAAAAGACCACCTTCCTAATTTTCAACACTAAACTTCTACTTAAAAATACATAACCTTAAAATACATAAATCTCAAAAATAAATACATTTAAATTTTGAGGCAAGCATTACTTTTTCCAAGTATGCACGTTGGCTTTTTTACACAAGGACAGCATCCAACTTGCAGCAGCAAATTTCTGGTTCTGCAAAGGCTAGCACAACCTTCAGAAGCTTGATTTAGTGCTTGCAGATGTAACCCAGCTGCAGAGAGCTCCAAGAGAGATTATAAACAAGCCCTGACCCAGAGATACAAATGCCTTGCTGTTGAGTCCCTGAACCACCCTTCCAGGAGGTGGGTGAGAGGAACATCTCCTCCTACAGGAGATGGTCTTCATGGCCATATCTCCTCTTTAGGAAGCAAGATAATGAATCAGGGTAACAGGGTGGCTTTCAAGTCTCTCCCATTGGTACTGTCCAGAATGACCTCAGACTCTCCGCATTGATTAGGTTTATGTATTCAAGTTCAATTTCCTGCAATATACAAGGGTGCCTGAAAATCCCTAAAAAAAAGATGTGCTTAAATATGGACGGAAAAATGTAGTTACAAGGGTTGCGTCTTGAGCAGTGCTGGATTTTGCAGCCCTCCTCCTATGCATGCTGTTGCTTTATTTTTGAAGGACAGAGGGGGAAACTGCTTTCTTTCTGCTCATAAATTATTTTGCTGGACGATTACAAGACTAGATTAGTGAGGCACATTGAACTCGCAAACCTCTGATTTTGATCAGAACCCTCTTGCTAACAGCTCTGTGACCCAGACACTGACAGTCTTGTAAATATTTATGACCCGCCTCAAAATGCAATGGCTATTATTTCTGAGAGCCCATAGATGCTACATGTAGCCTGAATCTTATTGAGTTGGCAGTCACTGCTTGAAGTTTCCAAGCACACATGCAAACTACATAAAATATTCTGGCAAAGAAGGCTGTGTCGATGAACAAAGCATGAAACAAAAAGCTATAAACCTTTGTGGCTCCCCTTCCGTAAGTGGACAGTCAGCTTTGTCTCCCCCACGGGGTGTGCAAGGGGAACTGAACTAAAGGAACTGGCAAATGACCTTCATTCAGCTCCAACCTCATTGCTCTTTCTCCTCTAATTACATTCTCCTTACAGAAAAATATGCTTTGCTGTCTCCTCCCTTGTGGCAGCACAGTTTGTGGCTGTGATTCGAATGTGCAACATATTTTGGCAAATCAGTATCCCCAAAAGAATAGACACACACCCTTGATAAAACATTCAACTTCACAAACCCATTGTCACTTTCACAGCCCTTTATTATCCACATCTGCATACATTCCTCTCTTGTCTGATCACCTGATCACACCACCACATAAGCCATGGAGCTTATAACCCCTCTTTTTTTTCCATTTTTGTCTCTTTTGAGTTTTGTATTGTGTGAAGAACATAACTTCTTACTGCCATTTCCTAATTTCATGTGAAGGGCCACAGGTCATTTCTGGTCAGAATTTTGTTCTACTTCCCTGAGTTTCCAACTTCCTGTGCTTCCAGTTGACAGTGATACCACCTGCAGCTTTACATACAGCCAAGATCTAGTGTCTGCTAGTGCCTCAGCCTCCACAAACCTCAGTGCTACTGCGCACAATGCTTACACTGATCTTGTCTTCACTTCGCTGTTGCAATGAGAGGAGGAAGGAGAGCAAAATAGCCAAATACAAGGCAGCACTGAGTCATGAGACTTACTGCCTTGTTTCCTCAGGATCTGGAGGGAGGAGAGGGGAAAAGGACTCAGTTAGTCATAACTGTGAACATTCCGGACAATCAGTGTGAGAGTTCTTTCCTTCAGACTAATAACACTGCATCAGAGATAGCAGAGAGATAAGCAGCCAGGAATGATGTCTGCTAGTGATGTTGCAACTTGTGTGGTCCAAACTGCTTCCAAGCGTGCAGCAGTATTAATTTTGTCCACTATTCATCAAACAGCAATGCTTTGAGCCCCAGGACACCAGCAGAAGTTTCTCACTTCTTTGTCAAAGCCAGGGGATAGCCAGTGCCAACAGTCAGTGAAGTGATATATGCAGAAATGAAAGAAAGGAGCTGAGATCCTTAGCCTCTGCAACAGTTTCTCAAATGCTGTTCTAGCATACCTTTGTCTAATTGATTCAGTATAATACCTCTGCAGAAGCTACCAGTTCACTCCTGGAAGAAGGACCCCATGAAAGGGCCTGTTTCTTTGTGGAATAACTTTTCCAAGAAAGGTTCAAGTGTATTTACTGTCTAACATCCCCAAGGATGCCTATGCCAGGGAAGAACAGCCATTATGGCACTCTCCACTGTTTCATGAATGGTTGGATTCATGTTGAACTTGACAACAGTATGCTGTGAATTGTAGTCATATCCCAAATGAGGTCAGTGGGAACTGTTCTGCTGATTTGAATGAAGCTGGATCAGATCCCATTTTACTATGGACAATAGATACTTTTGATTACATGTACCCTATTTTTGTTTGTAATATACCCAAGACTGGGGNGGTGCAGAATAATGAACATAGTAGAGCATGTTTCAGAAAGTTTTCCTTTTTTATTTGGTGAGATGTTTTTAGTTTCCACTCAGATATTTAAGGGCAAGTGTCTGAGTCAAATGTTGAACTTCTGTGATCAGAAAGGGATAAGCTGCCCTATGGCAAGCTCTGTTAAATATTCTCACCTATTGACTCCACAGAAGTAGCTCTCAGCAGCTCGTACAAAACACACAATTAATTACTAGCTGATCCTGACTTTTTACAATAGCAGTGGAGAGTTTCTCTTTGCTCACCAGCATACTATCGCATTTTGTATGAGCCTCAAACAATGAGCTGGCTGCAGTGGGTCTCACAAAATTACCATTGTGCTACTGTGGGTGTATCTTTAATGCTTCTGTGTGGACAGAATTAGGACAATGGTTTTTAGACAAGTCCATGCTTGACTGAATATTGCTGGGCAACTGACCACAGCTCTAAGCCCACCCACTTGCTTCTTCATTTAGTGTGAAATTGTGCTAGGTAAAAACAAGGGAAAAGTGTCTCAATGACCTCAGTACCCTTTGTCTTTGGGTCTCATGGGGCTGGCAGTACATCTCTAGTTGAGCTAGAACTGGCTTTTACTTAAATCCTAGAGCTGATGATTTGCCCAATTAGAACCATGCTTCCAGCTTCCCCTTCTCACTACTGCAGGTTTAGGCAACATGTATGACCTAATAAGGTACTTCAGGTCTCCTGAGTTTTCCCATCTGGATATTGTATAGCAAGCACTGGAAGGCAGGGGATGTCCAATCCCTCACTTCATTTTGACTCTGCAAGAGAGCAGTGTTTTGTCCATATCAAAACATGTACTGGATTTCTAGGAAGACAAACACCATGGGAAGAGCTCTTCCCTGGAGACTGCTGTAACCTGTTAATTCAGACAGACAGTGGATGTCAGGAGGCTGCTTCTTGTCACGGAACATCTGGGGAAGGGGTAAGCAGAAGAGGGGAAATTTTCCTTGTCCATCTGCCACCAAAACTGTGCATCCCCCAGAAAGATGTGTCAAGGGCATCATGGGAGTTTTTGGATTCCTAGCTCATTAGAAATTACTACATTCAGAATTTGTCAAACTGGACCTGAGCATGAATTCGACAGTAGGATATCTCTAAGTACAGGCTGGAAGCTACTGAAGGAGGTCAGGTACAGGTCATTCTGCTATAACTAGCAGGAGCAGTAGCAAAAAAGCAAAAATTTCTGAATTTGCATCAGCATAGATGGCATAAAACTTTGATTTGCACAACCACTAACACTTTGAAAGCCTCTCTGTCAGCAGTGAGTGAGCAGTATGCCCAAGCAAGCCAGATTCCCCAGCTGGCACCAAAATCGAGGGAGGTTCAGCTTCAAGGACCAGCAAGTAGCACTGTTTGCGCAGAGAAAGGATGAAGGAGTTTCATACTTCATCCCCACTTTTCTTTTTCCAGGAAATAGAGAGGATCAAGAAATTATCCTAGCTGTATCCCACTGTACCAGTTGTTTGGCAACAGCACCAACATGCATCTTGATGATTGGACAGGACAAGTTGTATTACCTCTGGAGGACAGAAAAGCCATCCCGACAGTAGTCCCCCCTGTCCTGATTTGCCTTTCAGATGTCATCCTGCAGTGTCACTGTGCCTTTTCACAGTGGATTTGTAGCAGAACAATTTCCCCATAAAAATGTGTGCCCAGTAGCCATCCTCTTTTCTATAGTTCAGCCAAGAAATGAACCCAAGATAGAAAGGCAGAAGCTTCTGGAAATGCAGGAACATCCGTGTTGATGCTGGGGTTCACACCCTCGCTGGGGTGGTGAGCACTGAGATCACCGGTTTTCTTGCCTGTGGGTGGAGCTGCCTGCCGATCCAGGGAGACATCTGCATGTGAATCATGAATTTCCTTGGAAGAAGACCTGCCCATGGGAGACGAGGCAGCCAACTAACTGCTTATGTTGACGGTTTCAGGGTTTAGAACTGAAAGAATTGCGGTTGGCTGCATTGATTTGAATGAGGAACTGATACCTGGTTGTGAATGAATGGAAACATAGTTACTTAGAAGCATCAATTCTGATGCTGTGACAGTGTTTTACAAGAGAAGACATTGCAGAATCTGAGGGAAGAAAATTCCTGACCCTAAAATGTCAGCACACCAGATCAGTTCATGACAGAGGTGGCCTTAGGGACAGGACCAGAATCCAGAAATTGGTGGAGTGTGCATCCGGCTTTCAGCACTGGTTTCAGCTGGCTCAGAGAAGAGGCCTCCAAATGCTTGTTTCAATGTGAAAATCTCATAGTGGAATCACAGTGTCCTCCCACTGCAGTATAGATACTACACAGGTAGCTGTAGGGCTTCAACAATGTCCTGGAGCAGATGTTTTGTGGATAAACATGACTCCTTGTTCTGTGTCTTATTGTCTATTTTCCATTATACCTGTTATTTCCTTTCAGTTTTTAGAACTGTTGTATCTTGGTCAACTTAATCATGGCCTCAGAAGTCATCGGCATGAATCAGTGAGTAATAACACTTCAAATTATAGCAAGAGTTTTACCAGGATTTTTTCTCATCCCCATGACCTTGCAGATCCACACAAGGCATCTGTCGACTGGAGAGCACACAGAAAGTTAGTTCAGCAGGTATTACAGTGTTATGAAAGGGACAGTAAACCACTGCACAGAAAACTAGAAAATTACCGTTTTTTTTCCAGTTATATGCCTTATGTTGAGTTCAAACCAACAAAATACAAGACATCTGTGATTTGAGCACAGATTTGTAAACCAGGCTCTTTTTCAAATTAATCTCACAATAAAAGTCATGATCTGGCATCAGAAGGTCAGACATTTGGTATCCTGACTCCAGCCAGCAGATGTTTTAAGAAAAGCACCAGATCTGGTCACATCCATAAAGTAAATTGGGGGGGGGTTTGTCTGTGTTTCTCTAAAAAGCTTCTAGAAAATGGCATTCTAATGAAAATGTGTGGTCCTTCTCTGTGTGAATGTGTATGACCTCTCTTTTTTTAAATTTTTTTCATACTTTTTGGCTTCTGCAGCCTCCTCTGCATTTAATTTTGCCCACTGTAAGATTTTTTTGTTTCCTTTTTCTTAAGTTCATTGGATGCCCCTTCATTCCTGTGCTGGGAGGAGAAGTGAATAATTATCAGCCCCACTAAACTCTGAATAAAGTTGGAAGGATTGCCAGTGAAGCCAGAGAGGGAGCAAAAGGATGAACTGTGCAAGTTTTTATTGCAGACAGAGATGCTTTTATCTCATGCATAAGATTTTAATCTAACATTTTATCAGAAGTTATTTTGAAAATCGTCCTCCTAACAGATAATCCATTGTCTGGGGTGGCATAAAAGGACAAATGTGTATTAGAAACTAACTGATCGCATGGTAGTAATTCAAGAAAAATATTTGTGCAAATCTTGCTGAGCCAGAGTGTGCTTCCAGACAAGCAGTGTGTCCCTTTCATTGACAGGATTTGCCTCATGCTAGCAAAATTCAATACTATGATGCTCCCCACACTCAAAGGAAAGCATACACCTTATCTGGAAAATAGACAGCATCCCTGTTCAGCAGTGAACAAGTATCATCATGTCCTGTCTGTACATGGTGTGTTAAACAATAAAATAGATTGTCCAAAAACTGCATTGTTTTGTCTAGAAAGGTACTACCTGGTACCAAACAGTACTGCACAAATTTCACACCCTCAATTAATGAGAGTACAGACCATTTGCATACTTTGCTGTTGACTTGAAAATGTTGCATGCAAGACATACCAGTATCAAGTCATTTCATCCATTCCTTTGACTCTTGGATTTTGATGGTCAGATGAAGCACTGGAAAAAGGAAGAAGGCTGCAGAACTGTCCTCCTGATTTACTTGAGAACAACATTAAATATCGGGAGTCAGGGATCCTGGAGCACCAGGAAAGTTCGCTCAACAATACCAAAGACACTGGGAGTGAATTGCAGCCAAATCTGAGTGAATGCAGCACAGGAGTGAGCATGCCTGCTATTGCATCCCTTAGGAAAATGACATGTTCCTCCAGTGAAGAACACATCGTTCCCTGCTGCACATAGAGATTCTATGTCATCTCGTCTGCTCACAGCCAGCCATGGGAAGTTCATTGCTTTCACAGTATACCAAAGCCCATCTGTTCTCCAGTGTCGCTACTCTGAACTTAGCACCGCTTTAAATAAGAAGTCAAATTTAGCAGAGCATGAGCTCACTGTCCAGAAGAGTGAATAACTCCCATTCATTCATCTGGCTCTCCTCATTTCTGCACAGATCCCCTCTTCCATTAAGATGTTTGTTTACAAAAAGTTTGCTAGCCTATATAAACTCCTGAACTACAGCATCTCTTTTACATAAGAGCCACAGGGCAGGGCAGATAAACATGCACGTTCATGCATGTTCAGTCATGCCTTGTATAAATGTGGTTATCTCAGAGTCAAGGCAAACAGATCAGACTATAAATGGCATGAGATTAAAGCATCCCAGCAAACAGAATAAAATATTTATTTGACAAATATAATCTATTAATTAATTGATTGCATGTTAGTGCAAATCTGTCATAAAACATACTGTCTATCAGCTGCTGCTGAATCTCTTATCTACTTAATCCTGAATTTGCAGGATGCTAGAAGGTGCTTTGTAAGCATAGAAATACGTGGATGGTATAAAGCACAGCTTTCATTATTTCCTTCACTGAGGAGAATTGTAGGTACTGGTGCTAAGGGCAACTTTGAGCTCATCAGATATTAACCTTTATGCAGCTAAAGGTGACCATTTTATTAGCCAGAGAGGAGAGCTGCACCCAGAGAATGCTTCTGGCTCCACACAGCAAATGAGTTTCTAAAGATTTTCTAGTGAATGAGTCCTTATTTTCTCTTCTAAGATTGAGAAACTTTCATGGCAGATTCTATGTCTTAGGTTAAGATGTTAAATTGACAGAATTTTTCCCTTTTCCCCCTCTTGCTGATAAGAAATACATCCTAGTCCTGCATTTGAGAACTTCTGGCAGGCTCTGATTTCTTTACAAAGTATGAAAAGGAGCTTCACATTTAATTCTGAGTTGATACCAGCAGCATAAAGGGACAGCAACTCCCACTTCACTGCCATGGCAAAGACTTTGGCAAGGCTCTGAGGTACTCAGGTTTCCTTCGAGGAAACACAGAAGATAACATTATGTCTGAAAATAAATTTTAAACAGAATGAAAATGGATGAAGGGAAGGTTTTGAAAGACACAGTGGTTGACTGAAACCCTGTTCTCCATCTTCACAAAGTGTCCTTCCTTATCCAGTTCTTTCCCATACACATGCACATAAACACAGGAAGATGCATTGATGAGAACAAAAGTGATAATCAAGGCAAATTAAATAATCCACCTGCTCTTCCCAGCCAAACATTATTCTCATTGCTCCATTAAGGATGGCTGAGGTTACTGCAGTACCACCCAAATTACTCAGAGCTGGGAATGTCCACTTGTGCTGGCCAGTTCAGGTGATTACAGACAGTTATAGGGGGAGGGAACCATCACAGCAGTCACCCCACTGACGACAATGGGTTCTGTCAAAGGGTCAGCCTTTTACCCAAGGTTAAAAAAATATGTCTCTGAAGATTCAAAAACCACATGATTTTGTGGTGAAAAATAAGGATTTCAGTTCTCCTTGCACCTTGGAAAAATATGACATGTAAGAGTAAGCCTTATATATATTATTTACCCCAACTGAAAGGATAAAAAAGTATCTCTTTTCCTAGATTATTATTACCTTTCCCAGTGAAGAGAATCTTTTCAAACCACAATGATTGCAAACAAGATGATTTGCAGAAAATATTTTACATTGTATTTAAACAGGATGTATTTCGTGGTTTACTTGGCCAATTGTAGTCAGGAAGTTTGAGTTTACTCCCCATTTCTGACAGACAAATGTCTACAATGAATTTTAATATAACTGAAATTCTCATAGACTTAAAAAATGAGTTAATTTTTAAGAACCATGTGCAGAAGTCAGAGTTAAGTCTTTTCAGATAAACTCATCAGTGACTTTTCTCCACTGTGTCCTGCAAACTGCAAACTCAATTCCTTTTTTATTTTGTGCTGCACCTTAATTCCCAGGATATCTGTCAAAACTCAGGTACAGATGCCAACAGCTATCGAGTGCCAGGGTGCCATCTGCTTAAACAGCCTCCTCCAGAAGCATCTCATTCAGTCTATAGTGTCTGGATATCCCAACAGCACCCAATGTTAGCCCTTAGAACAACAAATCTGTGAGCATGCATAACAGGTTCTACTTGCAACTGCAATTGCCTGCCATTTAACCACTCCAATATTAAAGCTTCAATAAGGCAGTTTAAATAAAATTAAATGTGCCTAGTTTCAGAATTAAATCTAGTGCTGCAGGAGGGATATAACAGAGAGATCAGAAATAGAATTTTTGTTTTCTGATACCTCTTTATTTTATAAAATATTGCACACATGGGTTACACAGTTCAGGCAAATGAGAATTGTACATCTCTGCTCAGGATCTCTTTCAAAGTCGTCATTCATGAAATGTATAGCAAATAATCACAGAATAACTATCATGCACCCTTGGAGAAATTAGACCCAACAGCTTAGTCCACAATGCGTTTAAGAGGCAGCTGCTCTAAACCAAATTTGATCAAGTTCCAGGCAGTGTCTAAGCAAGCATGGAATTTATGCTTTTAGTGTGTATTTTAAATGCAACTGTTAAATGGAGTCAAAGGAGCGTATGAAGATTTCTGCAGTGTCTGGTTGATCATTCTGTTGCACACTATATAACATGCTTTCTGAAGAAAGCAGAAGTCTCCATGAAAAGAAGGAGAAAATAAAGCTGTGAAAGAAGGCAAATCATGAAAGCAATTCAACCTCAACCTCCCAGAGTAAAATATAGCTACAAGCTAAGGCAGCAGGCCTGTCTACCATCTAATGCCCAAAGGATTTCACCATTGAGGTGCTAAGACTTCATCCTGGATCATGATGCAGAAGTAATTATCCTCCTTGGAAAACACGCTGCAGAGATCTTCTCTGTGAGTCAGTCTTCAAATTATCTTTCCTCTGGCAGTGCCAAGAAGCACTCTCCATCCTGACCTGCAGTCCTTACTACAACACACTTCTATGAATGCTTGTAATGCAAAGGCTGGAATGCTGGACATAGAGAAAACAAATTTTTGTAGCTGCAGGTCCATGTCTACCTGAACATGGGGTCACTTAGAGGAGGATTTAGGCTACAAAAGTGCAGTGAAAAGGGCTACTCCTCTGAGTTTGTGGAAGTCCCCCTTTCACAAAGAAAGTGAGAGTTCTTCATAGCACGTGACATTTCAGGTATCTAACTTCATCCCACAGGAAAAAAAGAAGGCAACCACGGGAAAGAATTTTTAACATAATATCAGATGGGAGGACTAGAAACAATGGATATAAATTAGAGGGGGATAGATTTAGACTAGACATAAGGAAGAAATTCTTTACAGTGAGGGTGGTGAAACACTGGAACAGGTTGCCCAGGGAGGTTGTGGATGCCCCATCTCTGGAGGTGTTCAAGACTAGGCTGGACAGGGCACTGGGCAGCCTGGTCTAGTGGGGGGTGTCCCTGCCTATGGCAGGGGGGTTGGAACTCGATGATCTTTAAGGTCCCTTCCAACCCAAACTATTCTATGATTCTATGATCAGAGTTTCAAAGCAGCCTAACAGGGTGAAATGGAGAGTGAGAAACTGCAGTCAGCAGTGGGATCCTAGAAAGCTGAAAGGCAGAATGTCCTTTGGCCTTTTGGTGGTGTTTGTTCACAGTAGCATGTGATATAAGTTTTACAACCTGTCCTTCCACCCTTTGCCTGGTGCAAAATGCTTTCAAGATTATGATGAGGTGCTGAGTACCTGGACCCACACCCCTACCTGAATTTAAAGTCTGATCCTGCTCTTTCTGAAGAGAGTGACTGATTTTTTGTGTTGTGAGTTTGCACTCTCTTCCCACTCCTTTGAACAACTGTGAACTCTTTGCTTTAAGTGAAATTGGCACTAGTGTTCTGAAAACTAAACTGTGCTCTTGTGGCCCCAAGTAGAATGCATTATGGTTATATATATTAAAAAAAAAATAAAAAAGAAATTAAGTTATAACATAGCAGATACTATGCAGTTATAGGAAAAGAGCAGGGGAAAACTTGTGCTTTCCCGTTTTCCTCTTTGTAACATTTGGAAGAGATTTACAAGCTTGCCTTTCAGCAAACAAGCCTGGTACCTCTACAGAAGATTGCTCTTCACCTGCTGTTTCTTGGAGACATTCAACTATCTAATTAGTGTGCCCCCATTAGAAGCCACACCTATTACAGCCATTACAATTCAGGGAACTTCTAGCAGAGAAACAACATTCAGTGTTTGGAAGTGACTGAGGCAATCTCCTCCTTGTCCAGCAAAATTTGTGATGGGCTTTTAGTAGCTGTTATAGGGAAAACCAGAAATAGGAAGCAAAAACAACTAAGGAAAAAATACGATACATAACTAACTTAATTTCTACAAGAGGGGCCGCTTTTCTCCCTGCTCTCAGCACAGAGGACTGTATAGGCAGAGGCAAACAAATGCACTTTGAAGACCTAACAGATGCAGGACAAAGCCTTTGAACTGCATTTTCCCCTTGGCACCAAATGGCTTTGTTGTGGGTGAAGGCAGGCAAGATGGGATGCAATGCTTGAGGCAAGCTTTTGGGGAGATCTTTAAGAACATCAAATGAACCTCACTGCAGTCTTCCTCATTTTGAAAACACAAGGCTCCATGCTCAACAGGAGTTTGTTCATCCATGTGACATGAGATGCAAGTGACTGACAGTGATCCTGCAGGCTCTTGTTTTGACTCCGTCAATGTCATGTTCACTAGTGCCAAATAGGAGGTGGAAGTTAAAAGGAAAAAGAAAGTGGCTTATGGCTTCAGAATTATATTTTCTACAAAAGTAAGTAAAGTATAAGAGAAAAAAAGAGCAAACAATATCCCCCAAAAGGCTGAATTTTCCAGTCTTTCTTTAGTTTGCTTGTTTTTAAATAATACTTGAAGATGTATCAGTAAGGGAAGAAAAGGCAAAAGATAGGAGCCTAGATGCAGAAGGACATGGAAGGAGCTTTTAGGAAAGGAGCAGGAAAACTGGTTTGCTTTCCATGGGGAACTCCATGATACTGGAAATGCCTGATACTGAGCTAGCATGGCAAGTACCCTCAGGTACCCAAGGAGTCCAGGCTTGGTGGCATGGGTCAGTCCTGTGGCATGGGAGGTATAGCTTCTTCAGGAAGTGTAGCTTACCATAGTGGGATGCAGTCCACACTTCTTGGTAGAGGAACAAGCTCTTTCTTCTCTCTCTGTGAGGCTTTTCATGGAGCTGCTTCCTGTGGGCCCATGATCTGGTCTGAGTCAGTCTAGACAGGTGGACATGAAAGACCCCTTAGGGATATCCCTTAAACTGACTGGTTGGCCACAGCCCTCTCATACATGCGCTCCAAGATGCGATGTATGCTTGCAAAGCCTGGGCGGTCAGCAGGAAGCTTGCTCCAACAGAGGCGCATCAGGTTGTAGAGCTCTAGAGGACAATTGTCTGGGCAGGAAAGAACATTCCCATCCCTCACATAGTAGATTACTTCCTCATGAGCCATCCCATAGTAGGGCTGCATGCCATAAGAGAAGATCTCCCACAGCACCACCCCATAGGCCCATACATCAGACTCTGTGGTGTACCGGTTGTAGAAGATGGACTCAGGGGGCATCCAGCGGATGGGGATGGCATCATTCTCATTCGCTTTGTAGTAGTCAGCTGAATACATATTCCTTGAGAGACCAAAATCAGCAATTTTGACCACCATGTTCTCCCCCACCAGGCAATTCCTGGTTGCCAAATCGCGGTGGACAAACTTGCGCTCTGAGAGGTATGCCATGCCAGCAGCCACTTGCTTGGCAATGAAGAGCTGGCTGGTGCAGCACAGTGCCAAGGGGTTGGGGAGGCAGATTCGTGTGTCCAGGCTACTGTACATCAGGCTGCAGAGGTTGCGGGGTGAGCGGTCACGCAGGTACTCATTGAGATCCCCGTATGCCATGTACTCGAACAGCAGGCACATTGGTTTTCCAACAGCACATACACCTTGAAGAAGACAGACACACCACACAGGTCATTTGGGGAGCAAAGAGGGTCCTGTTGTGCAAAATCAAAAAAACCCAAGCATGAGTACAGAAAGAGGAGATTTTTCAAGAATGCATGAAGAGACAGAAAGATAGATGAAGCATGGAAATACCAACAAGTTTACACGCATTCCTTTCTGTCTTTGAAGCTCCTTCACCAGAGATCTCATGCTGAGCTCTGTAGCATTTGCTAACAAGTCATGCAGTTGTTTGATCTGACTGGACATTTCAGGAAAACATTACACTTCTGGACCAATGTTTAATTAATACTGCTGTCCTGTTTAAGCTGGCATTAACAAAAGTACTGCCTTTCACAGGTGCAATGTTTACAGTTGCAGTACTTTTAATTTTTTTTTTGTAATTATTGCTCTTATACTGATATGGATCTAGGAAAGGAAGACTTCAGGAATAACCACATGTTCAAGGGTTCAGTGGGATATTTGAAATTAAGCTCTTCCACTACAGTTTCTGGTTTTCTGTTATTTTAAACAGTACATGGGAAAAATGTAGGTTGGAGAGATTACTTTTGGCTCTGACACTTAAAAATTAAAGCAAAATTTAAAAAAACAGACATGAGAAAGAAGAGATTTGCTACATCTGGTAGATGCAGAAGCTAGCCCTACTGAAAGGCACACACTTGGCCCTGCACTAGCTTTACTGGGGACCAGCCTGAGTAAGGGATCCAGTCCCACAAGTTTTACCATACACACATGGATATGGCAAATATTTGGATGCTTAAATTGCCAACAAGCAAAATCTAGCATTTAAAATGTGTGTGTTTGGCTTTCTTAGGGCTGTCATTAGCAATTGATGATCCAACTTATTGTGAAATACTAAATTGTTGTTGATGACCTAACACTTGAATCTTTGAGGAAAAACAGATAGCTGTTCCCAGAGTGATAAAATCAGGATCTGACAAGCATGAGGGGTGTATGTGAGAGCTTTATCATCTAAGTGTTTTTAACATGTCTGTTTTCCCTACACCCCCACTAGTGAAACTAGTTGGTTCCTGTCCCTTTCCCCTTTCCAGACCTAAATTGTGTTGACAATAAACAATGTTTATTTGAGTTTGGAGCATTTCCTGCTTTTCTTTCTTCAGAAAAAATATCAACCCAGCTTTTCCAAAACTGAGATTTATTTGTTTCCAACTTTTGTGAAGCTTCCTATTGAAATAAACAAAGATCTCAGCTGCTGGTTACCAGAGATCAGATCAGCATACACCTTAGAACAAGGTGCAGGTCGGAGCAGCACCTACTTCAGTCAAAAACTAGAGATATACTGAAGTCAAATTTAGTCAGCAGCTTTCACAGAAGAATACCCTATTGCCCAAAACATAGAATCAAGGCTTTCTTAAAAAAAATCAGAAAATCAGAGTTACCTTTCATCAAGGAAGGAGGAGACTATTTTTGTTGTTGGCCTCTTTTTGTTTATTCACACTAGTTAATGGAATCCATAAAACTAACAAGACTTGTGCCTGTTTTTTATTTTTAAGTACCCACAAAATAAATCACAGATTCAAGAAGCTCACTCCTTCCTTCTAAAGACATCAGTGCCAATGTTACTTAACTGGAAGCAGAGCTAGGCAGTAAAATGGTCAACAGTACCTTCAGCGCAGGATGAGGAAGGTTTATTATGATGCACCATCCTACTCAGGCAGCAGCATTAGACCTACCTTTTGGGATTTAGTCAAGCAGATAATGTATCAGATCATGCAGTATCATATAGAAAAGTTCACTTCTTTTTCAAAAGGCATTTCCATTTGCACTAAGCTCTGTTTATTTGCGTATGTTTGCCCCTACACCTCCAACAACTTTGCAGCAGATTTGCAGAAGGTGATACCCTGTACATGGGTGTCACATTCAGATACCTAAAAGTTTGACAATATTCGGATTGTCAAACTCTGCCATGAGGGCTGCCTCTCTCTGAAAGTCAGCCTGCATGTCTGCAGATGCTTCTTCCTTCAGCATTTTCACTGCCACCATTGTGAAAGGCTCATATGGCAGAAGCCCTGGAGCCCTGCAGGGAGATGGGAGGGAAAAAAAAGCATTAGGGATGATGTATGTACACCAAACAGATTCTGTTTCTGAGGGAGAAGAGAGGAAAGGAAAGGAAAAGAGAGGAGAGGAGAGGAGAGGAGAGGAGAGGAGAACTCCAACACGGACCATCCTCACCTCTCAGGTGTGTATGCATTACATAGCACAGAAATACATCATTTAGTTCAGCATGACTATTTTTGACCACTGGTCTTTCTGCTTACAAACTGTTTTCTATGACTGGCAAAGAGATAAATAGCAGGTTGGTATGAAATAACCTCTCCCTGAGTTGGAAGTCACATCATAAACTTCATAAAAGAATAGGTTCTTCAGTACAACCGATTTCATTTGTTCTGTAATGACTGTAATGTCATTTGTTCTGTAATGATAAACATGTTTCATATAAAAATGTTGAAAGAAGCCCTTTTCATCATGTCTTGTTCCATATCTTGCTCAGTGGTACAGTGATACACCTAACTACTAATAGAGTGGAAATAACAATTACAGTAAGCATGTTCTCTTGGTTCTGTAGAGAAAATAGTATTTTGTCACTTATCTGTCTGTGTGTGTGGCATGTAATCAAACAAGTTACAAGCCTATTAGCTAGTTTTAGCTGAATTTCCCATGGTGGAGCTGAGGTCTAGGAAATAGAATCATAGAATCATAGAATAGTCCAGGTTGGAAGGGACCTCAAAGATCATCGAGTTCCAACCCCCCTGCCATAGGCCTCCCCCTAGATCACTAGACCAG
>VZTY01005835.1:82040-141016 GCA_013400935.1 Turnix velox
CTTTTTAATATGATATCTGATGGGAGGACCAGAAGCAAAGGATGTGAATTGGAAGAGGGTGGATTTAGACTTGACATAAGAAAGAATTTCTTTACAGTGAGGGTGGTGAAACACTGGAACAGGTTGCCCTGAGAGGTTGTGGACCCCCCTCTCTGGAGGTGTTCAAGACCAGGCTGGACATGGCACTGAGCAGCCTGATCTAGTGGGAAGTGTCCCTGCCTATGGCAGGGGGGTTGGAACTCGATGATCTTTAAGGTCCTTTCCAACCCAAACTATTCTATGATTCTATGATTTCTGATAAAAATAAGGAAGCCACTTAGAAGCAATACTTCTTTGGCTTCAGAGCTCTCTGTGCACTTAGCCACAAAGAACAGGAGTTTCTCTGGGTATCATACTTTCCAATTTGTCTGGGAAGATGTGTTGCTTTTTGTGTGTGTGTCTCATTTTGTCCTAGTTTCCACTGATACTGGGAAAAAAATTTTAATTAAAAGAATTTGCAGTACTTGTGTGGATGAAATACACATAAAAGGTCTCAATGCCATTTTAGCACTTTCTTAGCCCAGTGCTTTAGTGATTTTTGAATGTCCTTTGCGAGGTCCTGCTAGACGCGTTTGAAAGTAACTTCCAGCTTAGAAAGTTCTATGCAGCACTTAAATTATCCTGAAGAATTATACTGCAGAACTGAAGAGACAATTGTCAGGAAGACTGCCTGCCCTGCATTTGCACACATGGTGTGATGAAAATCCCTGCCACACGAGCACGCAGACAACACTCCACAGGGTCCCCCCAAGAACTGTGCTGAGGTTGGGACAGGGGCCTTCCTGTGTTCCTGGATTGGCTGGTGTCCAGCGTCCTGAGTACAGCTGTGTCATAGCTCCTATAGCATTGTTCAGATGTGTTTAGCTTGCCATCCAGGCTAACAATCAATCACGAGGTAAGCATCTGGGATTTTCTCACTCCACACCCACTGGCCTTTGTTATTTTTAGTTCTGTTTGTATGGAAGAAAAGTATGCCTGCATTTCTTCCATCAGAAAAAATGCATCACTTCATTAGAAAGAAAAGAACATCACCACTATTGAAACTTTATCCTCTCTAACCCATTTAATCTGAAAATTATTCATTTCCCAGGAGATACATCCACAGCATGACTATAAATTCAGAAAATATCTGCAATTATGACTGCTTTTTTGCAAGGATAGTCCTTTGTCTTTGGAGTCAACAGGTAAAGTACACCAGCCAGGACTTGGCACATGATGGCCCTCTGATACATTCCTGAATTTTTTTAAGTCACCATAGACTACTCCAGATACAGCCACATTCCCAGCTTCTTAATTGTAAAAGGGCAAAGATACCCAACCTTTGTAAGTATGGAACTGTATAGACTGTCCACATCCTTTCAGGAGGGGGATGAGATTTTCCAAGGAGACCTGCACTGGCTAAAGCCTGTACTGCAGAATTTATGAAATCTATCAGATGAATGAGACACCCTCCATATACCTCACTTTAAGCAGGACTTAAGTCATCTCTGCACTTTGCAATGAAATGTTTTTCACGTTTGATGATCTATATGGTCTCACCTCCCATGAGACTGAACATAACTAGGATCTCATCTAGTATATTAAATTTAAGACAGGATACAATGGTTGCAAATTCCAAGAATACATACTGAGTAACTAAAGAGGACACACAAAAAAATAATTGTTTGCCTAAATGGATTGGGTTTCTAGGGGATTTTTGGTTTGGTTATGTTTTGCCGCTACTGAATCAAATGGAAACTGGGTCAGGACCTGGCTGTGGCATGACATACTGTTCTCTGTGGTAATTACTGGCTAGAATTGGTGTCCTAATGGAGCACACCACACACTGACAATTTGCATATACTGGGAAATGCAAGAATTTCACAATAGGTCACATGTCAGTCAGAATTCTTGGCAAAAACACTGATAATAGATGTAGCTAAGCTTTTGCACAAGATTTTTATATATAAGATGCTACATCTACTAGAGAGGGGAGTAATTTCTGACAGAAGTTTAATTAATGTCACCAGAAAGCAGCGTGCAATAGAAACAATTATTCAAGCTTAGGTGTGCCATTTCGTACACATGCTCCAATGAATGAATGAATGAAGGAAGGAAGGAATGATTTCCAATGGTCAGATAGACAGTTGCCTGACTTCCGAGTTTCCTCAGGTATCTTCAGAAAAAGAGGACTCATACACAGGCCACTTACCTTGCTTGGAAGACTCTCCCAAATGCTCCTTCCCCAATATCTCTCACATATTCAATATTGTTCCTGGGATACTCCAGGCTGAGCAATTTTGGATTGAGAAGAAGGGGCATCCGCTGGTACATTGGGTTGGGATGCAGCCTATCCAGGAGGAGTTCAGAGGGCAGAGTGGTGAGCGTTGGTGTCTCTGATTCTCTGAAATGACAAAGCAGGTTTTGGCCACTGTATGCACAACCCTCAAACAGGATACAACTATTGGAGTGCTTCCTTCCAAGGTAGAAAACAGAGGACACTCAGGGTACTGAAAGAGCCTTGCAGCACACTGTCATGCAGAAGAGTCATCAAGCCACCCAGGCCACCCTCAGGGACTTGCCAGAACTTGCACTATGCTGTCAGAGGCAAAAGGAGGGATTTTACAGGATTGTGCTGTCAAAACTGCCAAGTCCTCTTTCAAAGCAGCATTTGTTGCCTTGAAATAGGCTTTACCTTTTTTTGTTTTTCCACTGCTTTCGCTGATGGCAGGAAACCAGGGTGACAATGCCAAAGATGATGACCAAGGCAAAGCTGGAGATGATCGAGATAATAACAGTCATGGAGTATGTAGGGGAAAAGGGAGGAGCAGGGGGGAGATCTGGAGTGTCTCCATTTGGTTTTCCTGTTCCTAGTGACAATGGTGCTGTAATGCAAACAAAATCTGAAGGTTATGCCTCTGCTGGTTTACTTCCAGCAGGAGAGAAAGGTAAGATATTCAGAAGAAATTAAGTGTAATAAAATTCAAAGCTTTAATATATTCAGTTTATATATTTGATTTCAGTGATGGGTTTATAGTCTATACTGAGACCTTTTCCTCTTCCCCTGTTTTCGAGAGGTAGCTACACAAGACTGTAGCTAAATTAACTTGTTCCCAAGCCCTTGTTTACCTGTACATCAGAACAAATGTTAAACAACAAATACCTTCTCAATAGATACTTTTTCACTGTGCTCTTGCTGTTCCCTAGAAAATTGCCTTTGCGGTCTTTTCCCTAGTTTATATCACATTGTCCCTACTGTGTCAAAGTTTACATCTCAGCTGAAGTTTCTAGTCGTGATCAGCTATTTTTATGTTTTCAGTAAAGCGGGGGCAAGAAAGTGAGGTTGCACTGGGTGTGGTTTGATGACTTCTTATTCCTTGTGTTATTTAATAATATATTGGGTCAAGTGCATTCACATAAACAGTTTGTTCAAAGCAACTGCTGACCATGAGTGGTGCAAATACTTACCTGCATCAGTTTTCTTTTTTACCTTAAGGGCCAAACACCAGTGCTAAGAGGTGATCTAGTGGGAGATGTCCCTGCCCATGGCAAAAGGGTTGGAATTAGATGATCTTTAAGGTCCCTTCCAACCCAAACCCTTATATGATTCTATTATTCTATGATTTGCAGTCAGTCTAATATCCTGGGAATTATTGACATTACAGCTAAAACTTTATAAAACTCTATGACTGTGTGAGATGACCACACTAGGGAAGCCTAGAAGTAAACTCATTTCTGATTAGCAACATGACAGCCCAACATTTGATAAAGACCAAGACACAGTTCTCCATGAGCTAGGAACAATTGTTGTAAGGAATTTTGCAAGACTTTAGAGATGGGAGCTTACATCTGTCAGTATCTCGATAGTATTCAAATATAGTAATTTCTGCAGCTGGAAAGATCAGTTGTCTGAAGTGCGAACCACAGTATATCATGTGACCTAAAAGGAATCTGCAAGGAGGAGAGTAAGACCAAGTAAGTACACAGTGATACTTTCCTGAAATATCCACTGGCTTACAATAATTTGCATCTCAGTGCTTTTATGGAGCAATATAGTAACTCTTGTAAAAAATATCTGGTTTTGTTGCTAGAAAACAAAATTCTTATTCACATAGCCAGCTGCTGAGTACTTTCTGAAACATTTTAGAAAATGGTAATCAGTGCCTGCAATGATTGAGAGCAGGAAGAAATTTAAGCCATTCTTTTTAAGGCAAACTAAACTGATACTGACTTCTGCACTCTAAAGTCCACAGCACCCCTGTTCTCCATATAACCAGAATTAACTTATTTCCAAACATTCTGATCCAGAAACAGCAACTTGGATGAAGCATTTCAAAACATGTTCTGCTCTTCAAACAAGAAATAATAGAGAGAGTGTTTCCATTTATTTTTTTTTTTTTTAGTTAGAATTGGGTTTTCTTATTGCAAAAAAACCCAAAAACCAAAAAACAACAGAAGGAAAACAACTTTGTGAAATACCCTAAAATCCTACCTTCCTGTCAAAACATAGTGTGGCAAATCCATTTTTCATGATATCACAAGAAATTTGGTTTTATCGTTCAGCCTTACTATAGAATCATAGTGTCATAAAATGCATTGAGTTCTAAGAGACCGTAAAAGATCATCCAGTCCAAACCTCCTGCAGTGAGCAGGAACAAGTTGCACCCAATCAACTTGTTCAGAGCCTCACCAAGCCTGTCTACAGAGACGGGTCCTCCACCACCCCTCTGGGCACCGTCATGGTGGTGTTTTAGCAGAAATGCTTCTTTGAATCCATAATTTTGGAAATGCCTTTGCCCTTTTCAAAAGAACAGTGTTCTCAAATAAATGGTAAAAAAATCAAACAAAACATGTAAATTAATGCAATTCTTCTGTGTGCTTATTTTTCCTACTGGTCTTGCTAATTATCTGTAGTACAGGATTATTTTGTTATTTAGAACCATATCATGAGCAACACTATTTCTGAGAAGTCATTCTAAGAAGGTTTTTATTGAAAACAGTGATCAGGATCTGTATGTTTCATTTCTAGGATATGAAGACTCTCATTTGTTTTTTCTTTAACATCTACATGGTAACTTCTCCCATCCTCTCAACACAGTAGCTATTGAAAATATAATTTGTATTAAGGTGTTTGATTTGTCTCCATTTTCCCATCTTTAAAATGTATTATCACATCTTCTGGTTAAAGCTGCTCAGTGAATCTGTGAGAACTAGGATTAGATGAACCCAGATGACTGTATGTGACTGATAGATGCATGGCCATGAGAACTCAGGGTCCAAACATCTTATGTGGATCCAAAACATTGCTTTTCCCTACCATCTCTGCAGGGAGACACGTTGCAGTATTCCCAGGTCACAGATGGGTCTTTTGTGTAGCACCAGGGACGTTCATTCTCACCTCCTGGATTGCGGCAATAATTCTCAGCATCAGACAGCTCAGGGAAAACCTGAGGAGTCCTCCTATGCAAGTGGGGAGCCTTGAGAAAGGAAATAAATTGACTTAGTGTTGCAATGTAATTTTTCCTACTGATATTTGCAAAATAAAACCAAACAAAACAAAGCCAGAGGTGAAACAGCCTTTCAGCAGTCTGTTTGTCAGAGAATTAATCTTGCCATGGAAAAGGGACCCTACAGAATGAAATACAAAGAGAGTGTGAAACATTCAAGAATGCAGACAACCTGTCCCCTGTTTACCATTCAGCCTTTCACTGGCTGTAGCAAACTCTGAAAAAGGTCACCATGAATATGGCTCTCCATTTAGTGGGTCTCACATTAAGGCTTACCTGGTCACTCCACTTCTGGCAGGGAATGCCAGAGGCTGTGATGTTGGTCCAGCCCTGGTAAAACTGGCCATTGCCACTGTAGCAAGTCCCTGGGGTAAAAAAAAATACCCACAAGTGGTCAAGGCACTCAGACTATCCTGCAGTGAGGACTAACAAAAGTAAATTTCATGCCATAACAAGAGACCACAACCAATTAGCAACTGATCTGAAGCACATAAAAGGAGGAAACAACTGGAAGCAGGGGAAATACTTAGCCTCTTATTAGGACTTAGATGGATTTTGAGCTCAAGACATACAATCAAATCTGATTAAACTCCGAGGAAGGAACTGGAGCTCTTTCAGACTGAGCAAACTGGTCACATGCCTGTCATGGATGCTCTGCATTTCCTCAGCTCACAATGTTTTCATGCTAAAGTGCAGAGCAGAAGAAGAATGAAGACAGCCACATAAAAATGTGCCAGAAAGCAAATTGCAGTACTGGTGGAATAATGTCCTGCCAGTACTTCTACAGGGACAGTAAAAGGAAGATGTCCACATTCCTGCAATGAGTAGCAGAGGACTGGGGTTCATGAAGTTTCATGGTGGAATCCCTCCTTCCTGCTTCTGTTCAGAGCTTATCCTCTTTGAATGGATGTTTGAAAACAGCCTATGGTTTCCAACATGTGTGGAAATCACACACAGACTACAACTGCAGATCTGTAGAAACAGTATTAATATAAAACAATGCTCTTTATAATGTAGAATGGTTAGTCCCTGACCACACACAAGGCTTATTCCAGCTGCAGAAAAAAAAAGAACATTCTGAGGTGATTTTTACTGCAGGAATATGTTCACAAATCATGAATGTGGGCACCATCAGTTCTCACAGTAGACTTTAATGCATGCTATGAAGGAAAAAGACAACAAAGGAAATGCATCTTCAGACATTTTAACACATGCGAGCTAATCTTAGACAAACTTCGGTGAACAGGGTCTAGCATTGTGGTTGGTGGTAAGCATTATGATCCACTACATTGTTAACCTTGTTAGATAAATTTACAACCCAGCAAATACTGTTTTCATAACTTTATTTTCTATTATGTTCTTAAACATGAAACTGAGAAAAAGAAAACCAAGAAAAACACTGAGCTGTTCTAAAATAATGATCTGTTTAAGTAACTGTTATTCCATTTTGTGAAAGCCCTTTGTAAGTTTTGATCCAAGTTTCAGAAAAAGTGCAGCATAGAGCCTGGGCCTTGGGTGTCCAGGTGGAGCTGAGGCCTTCTCATGAAAGAAAGTGTCCCAAAATTTTCTCTTTCACTCTTTTCACTTTGTCTCTAAATTCAGGTGTCTTCCAGTGCCAAATCTGAAGACCTCACCTACTGCTCAGAAGCACAGTAGAATGGACATGCTGTTTTCCCTCTTTTCCAATCAGACAAGTTTAGTGGCTGAGCTTTAAACTGTAGTTGCACATCAGTTGAAAGAGCTGGATATGCATGTTTCAGCTGTGAATATCAGCTGTTCAGAAGGCCAACAGAAATCACAACAGCGCTGCAGGGGGTGCAAAGGTATTGAATTGGTAGGGGGGGAAACATACAAGAATTGATCAGAGTTCAAAAATTATTGGAGGAGAGCACTGGGATTTTTGGGTAATAATGTCTTGCAAGGTCAGACTGACATATGCCAGCAACGGCATATAAGGCTAGGATGACCTCAGTAGTAGTACCAGAAATCCTAAATTTGGGTAAAGCTAAACTAGAAGCAATGAGCAGAAAGAAGGGGGAACAGCTGGAGTCTAGTATGCCACTTAAAAGCACTATGCATCTCCATGCAGCTTCAACAGTTGCCAGCTGTCACCAAGCCCTGAAGAGTTTGTGTTTCCCCATGCCTTGGATGTGGAATTTCAGGAATTCTCTGGTAATAACCTAAATCCAGTCAGCCAGGACAAGAGCAAAACACAAAAAAGCCATGCAAACTACATCCTTAATGAAGAATGTCATGTCCATCTCTAGAAGCATAGAGTGTGAAGCAGTCTACTTACTGGTTATATTCTCCTTCTTAAAATCTGTAAAGAGATAAGAAGTAATGAGGGGATTTCCAGGATGTGATAAAACTGGGTGCTTGCTTAGGAACAAGCTATGGAATAAAGCTCCCTACCAATAGTGCGCTTGTTCCTTTGCAATGGCATGTGAATGGCAATTTTGCCACCATTAAGACCAATCATATTGCTGTGATTCCCACAATTAAGAGACCGCTTCATTTGCTCAAGGGATTTTTCCCCACACTTTGGTCAGACAATAAAGAAAGGCAAACAGCAGATGCAGCCAGCTGTCGGAGTGCTGTGCATAGGTACCAACAGCAAGGTACCCACCATCAGCCTTTAGAAATGATGGATGGTATCATTCCTCCCTCCCTCATCAAGGACATTTGTCTCTGGACCCTGGGCAGGCTGCTCCACCTTACCAAAAAAAGGGATTCGGGTGCATGCGCTGGGGTCCTGGTGAAGGCTGGGCAGCTTGTTGCATTCAGGAAAAGTGAGGAGCAACAGTCCAGGCTCACAAATCCCCTTCTGAGAATTTTCCTCCATTGAGAGCCATTCCTTAAAGCAGTAGAGATCCTTTACAGCAAGGCAATTCTCTCTAAATTATTTTGTAAAAAAATAGTGAAATACAGCAGTCAATGGCTTGATAACAATAGCTGCACTTAGCAGGGGTTGTAGATAGACTGTTAGAAAACCACAACGGAGTTATGGCTTCTTTAGGTCAGTCTGTGTGACTCATATACCATAAAAGAAATTCTATTTAAAATGTAAAAGCTTCCTTTAGGAAACCCACAAATCTACATTTTAAATGAAGTAAATTTATGCACAAAACACAATACATGGCATAGTCTATGAGGAGTTCACTTTGATCTTTTCAATTTATTGCCATCTTCGACTGATAAAAAGAACTTGGAGTTCCTGGGAAGGGAAGGGAAGGNATACATGGCATAGTCTATGAGGAGTTCACTTTGATCTTTTCAATTTATTGCCATCTTCGACTGATAAAAAGAACTTGGAGTTCCTGGGAAGGGAAGGGAAGGGAAGGGAAGGGAAGGGAAGGGAAGGGGAAAAGTAAGAAACTGGGAAGTTTGATGGCTTGGAGCATTGATCAATTCATCAATGATTTGCTGATTTGACAGTTTATGTACTCATCATGGGCAGCCATTACAAAACTATCTTTGAGGTCATGTGCAAGAGGAAACAGTGATCTAGAAAGGTACAGCTGGGGTCCATGGTGAAGATTTTAGCAAAATTCATCACCCGGTAGGCTGATGTAACTTCTTTACTTGTAGTCTGTCAACTGTTTTGGCAAGAGCAGATTCTACCAGGGCAGCAACTTTTCTGCAACAGCAACGGATGTCCTCCAAGTCTGCTGGCTGAAGACATCAAAGCCCAGTGGCCCTGTGATTGATTTTAGCCAGGGCCAGTTTATTTCTTCCTCACTACCATAAAAGCCAGAATGCAGACAGATATCATAATTTATCTTTACTATGTTAAACAACATGTGGAACAGGAATGACCTTCTGAAGTAAAGAAACATTTTGCTAGGGAAATGACAAAACCATTGAATCATCTTGAATTTTAAGTGTGGGCTGATACTTGGGAGATCTGGACTGCATTAGCTGCTTTCAGTCCTGAAGCCTAAGCATCCTTAAACAAGGCTCTGCAACTGCAAAATGCAAAAGACATGTTCTGTGCAGTCCTGTCTGATCCAGCATTAAAAAATCATCTTCACCAACAAATTCACTCCAGGAGTATAATGAAGCAATCAGAGAGAAGGATGGTCAATCTTCTCAAAGTGGATTCATACCATTGTTATAACACTTTGCCCTGAGCAGCAAGAGCTTGATGAGATCATATGCAAAAATTACTTCAGATTATTATTAGAAATTTTATGTCATGTAAGTGACAGATGGACAAAGAACAGTAGCAGCAGAAGAGGACAAATGGGCCAGTAACATTTTAGGGATCACAAAGGTCTGTTTGAAAGGAGGTGGAGACAGAGACCCAGTCAAAGTGGGATGTTTGCCAACATGTGACTGCTCCCTACAATCTGGTCACACTAGCAGTGTTTGAAACAGAAGTTGAGGAGTTTTCTCTATCACGGAAGCAACCAGTGCTAAAAAGTGTATGTAATCAAGAATTAGGAGACATTAGAATTAGAATTAATTCATATTAATCCATAATAATTAGAATTAGATCGCTTTCCCTTAAGACCAGAAAAACTCTAATTTTATCAAATTTCATCTTCTCTTACCATGTTATTTTCTTCTGTGTCACTTCCTCTTGTTTTACCCCGATTATTTTTGCAAAACCTTTACTCAGTCATTTTGTCAGTTGTTACTCCTGCTAGCTTGCTTCCAAATCAAAATTAACATGAAATATCTCATAGGGAGATTAAAAATGGTGCAGAAAACAAATAAAAACCCAACAACATATAGAAATATGTTAAGGGAATTAAATCCCTCAAAAACCAGGAGAGCTTTCTAGCTTCAGAGATAGTAAAAATCATGAAGTATTTCATCTGAACACAGTTAGAGTTTAGCCAGTTTCTACACTGAGGAATAAAGTAGACAGTGAAAAGCAGATAAGGTAATTGTAAAGTAACCAAGACCATGTGTAATATGTTCAAGAGCGCCCCCAGAAGATCCATCTCCTCAGAAGTATATATTAGATATCTGAGTTATCAAAAAGAGTATTGGAAGAGCAATTGTCCAGCTGATGTGCTCTGGAAACAGGAAACATGCTGTTCCAGGGTTCTAGTAATGAAGAAAACTGCATTTAAATCCACATTGTAATTATGGGGAGAAATATTTAAAGATGAAAAAAAGTGTAACACTGACTCATAGATTTGAAGAAAGATTATGCCAGAGAATGTCACTAAGATTTTGACATAGTTGCAGATTTGTCTTTTAGCTTAAGTGTCAATTTCTGCTGATTTATAATACTTTGACATCAGAAGTGCAGGTCTTCAGTCAAATGATCATAAGTTCTGGTTCAGCAGGGTAACTCATGAGGAGGAGTAAATGAAGTGAGATCCAGATCTCACTAAAATGCCTCGTGGAATGCTGTGCAAAATCCTTAGATGTCAAGTGCACTGTCCATATGTGGCTTCGATACAGAATTCACATCTTGTAAAAAGGCAGATAGATCTCATACTAAAGGGCACAATGACAACGAGCAGAACAAGGTGGTAGGGAAGGGCATGACAGCACAGTTTTGATACTTGACTGCATGATTATCTATGGATAGTTGCACATACTCTTCTGTCATAGGATATATGCCACTGCTGTGCCTGCTGAGGAATACTGAACAGCACAGGCACTGAATGGAGAACAAAATGTATTGTCAATCCTTGTATGTCAAGCCTCAGTGATGATATTTTAGAGATATTAAAGGAGAAGCAATGAGAAAAGTCCAGATTACAGAAACAATGTGCTGCTGATTGTCCTACAAAGTCACTACATAACTGGAAATATAATGGCCCAAGTCCAATAGGCAGTGTGCTTCCCACATATGCAGAGAGGCCTTTTATTTTACTTAAGTCACTGGAGTTCAGGCTGCTCTCCCAATAAATGCGAAATTGAATATGTTTTAAGATGTGGTTCAAGGAGAACAAGAGCAAATTACTGCACTTCAGCAGTATGTCAGCTGCCCAAACATGAGATGGGTAATGGACAGACAACAGTCCTCCAGGAACAGAAAATCAGGAACAACAAATCAGTTATGTCCAAAAGTTGTACTAGAGAAAATAGAAATCTTGTCAGTGAGACAGCTACAGGGAAGCTAAGGCCCACCAAACAATCATTGTTCCATCAAGAGAATCTGAGCTGGAGGCTAAATATATATATTTTACACATCAGGAAAGATGAAGTGCAGAGGCTTCAGAGGATGGAAAAGCAAGAGCTATGAGCAGAGCTTGAAACACATGATTTACTAGAGCTTGAGAAACTGAGGAAGATGTAAAATCTCACTGTAGAGGAAGAGAAGAAACTTATCTTTGTGGCCATGGTGGAAGGACAAGAAGCAATAAGAGAAAGGCTGCTCTGAAGGTTGCACAAAGGAGCAGTGTCTCTGTTGCTGGGACATGTTGCACAAACACCTGTCAGCAGCAGATCAACTAGAGTGAGAAATGCTTTGGACTCCTCAGGGTCCCTGTCAGCCATGTATCAGTACACATTCTTCTGCATATGCGAGGATACAAGAGACAGACAGGAGGTTTGATTTAACAGGTACAATTACACTGGCAGTTTCTTTGGTATCATCCTTTTTGTTTCATCTTCATCATGGTGGGGAGTGCCAAAAGACCAGAACATTGCCTTGGCCACATTTACTATGTGCACTGTGACCATATTTAATCAAAATTCCAAACAAGCAATTAATTTTGATGGCAATAGTGAATACATGGTAACCTAGTAAGATTTAACCAACGGCAGCCTGTTAATTATGCAAATCAATTGTGTCAGTTAATTGGATATTTCTTTTCAACACTGTCTGCTAAAACCCTGATGACACATAGATGTCTGGTCAGGACAGTCAGTCCTTATCATAGCAATGAGCACCAAGTGAGCTGGATTGAGTAATTTTTGTGCATACAGAGGAGAGAGCAAAGGAAAAATCCATGCAAACCTAGACAGCCCATTTTCACTCAGCGCTACTGCAGGTTCAGGCAGACCCTCACCACTCCCTTGCTGCCCATGCATCCCCGTAATCCAAGCTAAATATAAGCATTTATTTTCATTTACCTGCACACTGGTTTTGGAGCTGGCCCAGCTCCCGAGGCATTGCACTCCTGGAAGATGTAGTTACACAGCAGAGACTCAGCGGCTGGCTGGCAGAATGAACTCACCATTTTCAGCTCAGTCCAGGCAGAGTGCACAAGCATCTCTTGGGTCTCCTCGGGGTCAGCATAGGAGGAGTTGAAGAAAACAAGAGCATTCTTCACCAGGATAGCACTACACACCTCACCTCTGTATGTGCTGCAGTAGCCTGCATCACCCTTGTACAGCTTGCTGTTGAGGACAAGAATATACATATACAGTAAGCTCACTAAACTCTGCTAGCAGCAGGATGCCTGCTCTGTTTCTGAATAAAATGGCATCTGTATGGGTAACAGAGGGTGGAGGGAAGGGTAGATGGTTATAAACACTAAAAATACCTAATACCACCCAAAAATTATTCCTCTGTAGGGAACTCTGGCGACAGCTTAAGGCTTTCCTGGGTAGATTTGAGGCTGAGTTTCTGGCTAAAGTTGCATATTATCGTAAGTGTGCAAAAAGATGGACATGTACAACTGTGACACCTTGCCTCAGGCCCTAATTGGAAAACACTTTGTTTTCCCACTTCCCTGTAACAGAGATTAGCCATGCTGCTTGCTGTGCATCTGTGACAAATCCTTTATAGCATCAGGAGAGTTTAATTTTGGATGGACTTGATTAGTAGGAGGCAGGTGAGTCCCAACCAACACATGCCCAGAAATTCTTCACAAGCAGACCATCCAAGCTCTTTCCCTCCCTTGCTCAGCTCCTGCCTCCCCCAGACCCTCTACACACACAAATGACCCTGTCGTCCCCCCCTTTCACCCCTCCTCCCACATACACACAGATGACCCTGCCTCTTACACACATATTTAGGTGGCAAATACAGGAAGGAGAAAGGCACAGGTTTCTGCAGTTTTATTACAGGTACTTCCCTGCAAGGTCCATTTATTCATCCCTTCAGCACATCTCCAGTGTTGCAACATCCTGCTGCAAGCATGAGGCCAGAGTTATGGTAAAGCAATAAAAAGCACAGCAGGGTCAGCTCCTTCATGGGCTGTTTATTTATCTTTCCTGCATTTTTTTACATCTGGCAGGAGGCAGCTGCCATTCCTCTTTCCCTTCCTCCCCATGACCATCAAAAGGGAGCAGCAGTGCAAAGGCCAGTTGCACTCCAAGCAGCTTCCATAGCCAACCCACAGAATGAAGGTTAATGGAGAGGAGGTGTCCTCCATTTAGGCAGCTCATAAGATGCAGTACCCTCGGTGAGAGGGAATCACTGGGAAAATGTCCTCCCCTGGGTGTGGGGGAAGGCTAAATTGGAAGGAGAGAAGAGCTGGGTGCAGCTGTTTAACTAGGGTCAGAGAGTTCAATTCACAACCTAGCAATCATTTGGAGTAGCCAGCAGGACTATTTGTATCTTTGCCTTTTATTCCTCTTCCCTGTCCAAATAATTGTCTATTGTCAACCCTAGGAGTTCCTGCTAACTTTCTTAGGTAAACTGAAAGTATGGGGAAAAGGGGAAATCAGGATGCCCATTTTTCAGCCTTTCAGATGCTGGTCTCAGCAGATGACACACGTTGGCTCTGGTTTAGCTGTACTACTGCATACATTTTTTTTTTTAATTCTGACTTTTTCCTATATGTCATATTGCCTAAAAACTGCAGAGCACCACAGATTTCTTGAGGTATTACCAAAACAGTGGTGAAGGAGGTATGACACCCTGCATCATCCCAGGCTCTGTGGACAACCCTGTATGGGACATAGGCTCTCCCAAACTTCCTGCATTGGTCCCACAGCTCATGGCACAAAGTAGGCTCCCCCACAGCACCATGCTGCCTTCAGCAAACAGATATAACTGTCCTTGGCATGGGGGGATCACTTTATTCATATTTGCCTGATGACGTTCACTGAGCTTTATCTGCAAAGTGTGTCTCTCCTGGGCCCTAGAAGGTAAAAGATGTCAGAAGCTTGCATGGGGGGCAGCAGTGCTGCAGATTTGAGTGGCCTGCCTGAAGAGCCTCACAAGAGGCTCAAGTACTAATACTGTGTTTCCTTGCCTTATTAGAACCTGCAGGGAGGCATGGACCAGGCTGCAATGGGGAGGCAGTCACAGCTGTTTCTCACAATGCCTTGACACAAAAAGGGAATTTCATGGAGCCTGCACCAGCAGAATGGCAAAGCCATTAGCTCAGGCTTTCTCAGGCTGTTCTTTACTCTGAGGGCCAGTCCTCCTCCCTGGCTAACCCTCTCATTTTTCTTCCAGAATGATCTGCTAGTGCAGCCTTTAGAAATATGCTAGGACAATAAAAATAGAAGAACATCCAAGGTGTTCAGAACTCAAAATATTACTAAAAAAAGTATGATCACATGCAAGTGGCTTTGCCCATGCCTAACTCTGCTTGGAACAAATGACTGAACTTCTCCTGCACCAAAGCAAAATAAATTTATTGGCTGTGTATAGACTAGATTTTAACTTGCAGTTGAGCTTTTGCATGTAAATTTATAAAGTCAGTGAAGTTGCAGATGTGTAACACTGGACAGAACATACTCCAGAATACTCTGCCCACCACTGTATTGTAAACACCCTTACTGATGTGTGATCTCTTGTTTGCCTGATACAAAAGAATCTTTATCTTCCTGGTCCTGGTCTCGAATTGTGACTGTATAAAAAAATCTCAGTGTTTCCCTCAGGTAAATTTCATCTTCATGTTTGGCATCCAGAAACCCATTCCCTGCATTTGAGCAAAATTAACCAAATCCCCTTGATCCAACCTCTTTTTCCTCCCTGGCCAAAAAACCCCTCCAGGCAGCTGCAGAAAGTCAGCCTTACCTCCACTCTGCCGGAAGGCACCGGATCCAGCAATTAGGATGAGCCAGGAGAAAGAAGAAGTGGAAAATACATCAGTGACACTTCATTGTCCTGTCTGAGATGTTGGAGTTAAGATTTCCATGCAAGGAAATCTGTCTGAGATCTTTAAGCTGTCTGAAAAGAATGCATCTCAATTCTATCTTTATTTTCCACCTCCCTGTGAAAAAGTTTGGCAGCACTACACATTGTAAGGGGAGAGGGAATGAGGAGAGGAAGTAGATTGCAGTAGACTGTAATCATTGCAGAGGTGAGCTGTTGCACCCTAAATGCAGATCTTTACCCTTTTTTACCTAACTGGCAAATAGCATCCCCTGTTTAGCTGACAGAATTTATCATACCAAGAGAAAGGTGAAAGCTTATGCCTTCTCTCTTGGGATAGGCAGAGAAGCACCATCCATGCACCTATTACTGCACGCAGCTGCTGTAACAGGTGTTCGAAACTAGGAAGTAGCACAGGGCACAAGGCTGTGTCTCCCAGTTGCAGTGCTGCAGGGAGCTAGGCTGCACTGGGCTGCATTGCACTGAAGAGGCACTGAACATCATCCAATGCCTGGGACATCTGTGCTGTGGGACCCCTGGGAGTTGAGACTGGGCTAAATCACTCTCCTGTTCAGGCGTGAGAGGTTGTACCCTTCTTGCTGAGCACAGGCATCCTGGAGGAGGGTCCTCTTACCACCATAAAAAACCTGCCCTTCCTGCGGTGTTTGCAGCTTTCCTTTGTAATGCAGAGCCTTGCCTGGGCTAAAAGCAGAAGTGGGGATGTAAAATATGGTACTAAGCACTGATTTTCCAATGGGGCAGAGCTTGCAATAGCTCAACACCCAGTATAAGAATGATCACAGTTATTTTCTCAACAGAGCAGAAGCTGAATCACGGATGAGAAGAACAAGCATATGCCTGGCTAACAGCAGAAGTAAACTATTGCTTCCTGTCTGGAGTCCCCAGTGAGTCCTTACTCCCCTAACTGAACCTCCTTGTCTGTTCCAAAAAGAAGGCACAAGCTGCCACCTTTCTCTTGGTGTGATAAATTCTGTCAGCTAGCTCAGACTATTGGCATTTCTCCTCTTTGGATCTTCCTTTCTCCATTCGGGAGATATCCCTGGGAGCAGAGGCTGTTCCAGGCAGGGTACTAATCTGACAGCAGTCTCATTGCTTTCTGGATGCAGCCCCTTGAGAAGCCGCAGTACTCACAAAAGCTATTTTCTCCTTGATGTTAAGTGATACCAATGCTGGGTCATGGCCACAACTTCCTCTGCATGGATGAACTTACCAAGTGTGCTTCTGGGACACAAAGTACGAGACAGCTTCAAACATGTGGGAAATGACAGCTGTGTCAATCTCCAAAGTGTAAGAATATATGAGGAAATAGCCTGGCAGGGGATGCACTTGTACTCATATTTAGCCTCCTGCTCTCCAAGCCCTCCTTATCTCAAATACTTCACACCCCCTCTTCTCTCCTTCAGCAGAATACCTAGGACTGCAGTTGCAGGTGTAAAAAATTAATAACCCATTCTTTCCCAGCTCACCTGAAACACTAATGGTTGCTGCAGCTTTTGCAGCTCCAAAAGCTTTGCTGTGTTTGTTTGTAGCAAGGCAAGTGAACAGGCCAGGACGGGTGACGTACACTTGCAGTCTGGAGTCAACCACTTTGTCCTTGACACTTTCTGCTATAGACCCTGCAGAAACCTAAGAGAGTGAAAAGCTCAGTGCAATGGTGTTTCCAACAAAGGCAAACAAACCAACCAAGGGAAAATCTAACTTAGCCCCAAACTTTTAAATTGGCAGAGAAAGATTAGCAAGAAAAGAGAAGTAGTAGAGGTCTAAAGCTGCAGGTGTTATTTTGGCACTTTTTAAGCAGCCAGTCTTCAGACAAAAGCAAATGTTTAAGGTCTCCCTTATTTCATATTTCAGCAGTGCTTTTGCAATTAATTTTCCATTCCAGAGTTTTTCTCATGTAAATGAGGTGGCTAATTTCTGCAGGACATATAGTAGACAGTTTGCCTGTTCATGCCTTAGCAAGGAAGGATACCATTAAATTGCCTTGGAGCATAATGATTTTTGCCAATTGGTTTGTATTTCTTGGTCATTTAGCATTAATTAAACTAGGAGGACATGATACACCAAGATTCCTATCTTTCAAAAGCAGTAGGAAGGAGCAACATTCATTGCTTTACCTTTCATACTTTTAGGAAGCATCAAGTGTAATTCTAGTATAATGTGGCTGCCCATGGATCCTAATGGCCCTAAAGACAGTGAGAATCGTCTCCTTGGCTCCATCCCAGTAAAGCATTCTATCTACTTAGCTGTCTGAGAGGTTAGAGAGATCAATATGACCTCCCTGGAAGTCAATCAAGTGATTTCAATGGGATCTGTCCCTGCCTCCAAAGTTCTTAATAATGATAACTGAAAAAGCAAGAAGGAATGCATGAGTGTTATATGAAATCCTCAGTAAACAAATTGCTTTCTCTCTGGAAAAAATGCTGAAAACAGTGCATTTATTTTCCCTTATTCAAGCTCAACATGGAGTTGTGGTGAGGGAATGTGCACAGGAAATAATCCCTAATTAGCCAGAAAAAAAGAATTGTTTTAACTATTTCATCAGGGAATAGTGATATGCAATCACTGTGCAAATGCAAAGACCAGTGATGGCCTTATGCTGTGAAAATGGATGAGAGCTCAGTAAGGAATACAGTTAGATGAGAGCTCAGGGGATATTTTTTACAAGTTTTTCTTCTGTTACCTTGCCAGTCAGATTTATTTTCAGAAATTTTTTCTCCCCAGAAACCACACAGCACTAAGATACTGCTTGGGAGCTTCTTGGGGGAAAGGCAGCTTCCTGGTGGAAAGGACGCACAGAAAACCAGTACTGCTCCTCTCTACTTGGGGTGTGGGACAAAAAGGGTATTCAGGTAGGTGCAAGCAGTATAGGGAATATACATAGTAACACGCACCACGAAATCCCAGGTGAAACTGTAAGATATTTATTATTTCTACAATTTCCACATCAGCTGTCTATTTCCTGTGCTGTGGACCTCAAGTCAATCACTTGTGTTAATTCATTCTCTTCCTTTTTTAAGTACAGCCTTTAAAATGCCATGTCATGCAGAGATCTCTTCACACCTGATTCATTTTTTGCAGTGAAGAGAACTACAATTTAAGGACCATGATACTTGACAGTGCATAGTGGGAGGAAAAGGAATTGTGTCTCTCTTTAGGAAGGCAAAGCAGCTGCGGAGTAGAGGAGCTCAGTAACCTTTAACCAATAACCTAAGCAGATTCACACTCTTCAAACTTCAGGACTATTACAGGTTGATGTGCAGAGATGGTAACACTACAGGCACATTGCATCTTACTCACTGTTGCTTGCTCAATAATCAGCACTCAAAACACAAACACTCTAGTCACTCTGCTTCCTGGCCTGGCTTTCCCCAAGATGGACTCTAATTAAATTCTACAGGCCTTATTTAAATGAGGCAGTCTGGACCACCACAGGGAATGGGCTTTGCCTTGCATAGAGGAGTGAGGTAAAGCAGATCTGATCAGCCAGGCAGTGACCAGGGCAGTTCTTAAGCATCAATCTTACGTGCAGCTTCCTGCAAGACCAACACACTAGTGGGTACTTTGCAGAGCATGAGTCTATGGTCTGGAAATACTCTGTCCTTCCAAGGGACCACAGATCCCCTAGGAGATTAATTTCCTAGTGGGGAACAAATCTTGAATTAACATCTTAAATGACTCAAAACAATTATCACTAGAAACTACTACATGGGTCTGCAGAGGCTGATCTGCTCCCATGCAGTACTCCCTGGTGACTTTGAGGGAATATGGAAAATTAACCCAAAGGATTAGAGGAGAGAAGGAGGGCAAGACAATCTGCAGAGTAGTGCAGGCTCCTTAATAACTCAGTTTAAAACTCAGAAAGAAGGGATACAAACTAGCATGGGGTTAGACTCCTGAAGTAAGGAACTTGAGCAAGACAATTTCTCGGTCCCGTTGGATATGCAGGTCCAAAGGAATAGGCATAGACAGCTAGTGGCCAGGACTTGGGGTTGACAGATGATCAGTGATAAAAAGCAGAGGGGCAGATTGCCAGATAATGTATACAGGTTGCAATACCTGCCCCCACAGCATCACATCCTGGGGCCCACATCTTTAAAAAAAGTGGTTGAAGACCACAGGGAGTACAAAATATATCCATTGCAACCATGTGAAGACTGGAAGTAAACTGTGTTGGACTCAGGCTGTGGAGGTGCATCGCTCACTCTCAGGGAGGCAATGCTGGATGTCAAGCAGGTCTTCAATTCATCTAAAGGGAAGACATTGCAATAGCCTATCTGCAGATATGGAAGCCAGATGAATTCAAAGCTGACAACTATTTTAAATGGTTAGGATAATCAGATCAGTGAACAACTTCCTGCAGTGGATTTACATCTCTTCATGCTTGCTGCTAAAGATGATGTGCCTTTCTCAAGGATGTGCTTCTTGCCAGAATTGGTGACATACTTGCATGGTGTCACCTAGATCAGTCTATAAAATTTCAGATCTATTAATCTTAAAATATGGTGCTTTTCCATAGGTATTTTGCCTCAAGGGAGTTTGCTCTATCGAACTAATTCAGTTTGCTTAATTTTGCCAAATAAGGTGCTTTGCCATATTACTGTTATCCAGAATAAAGTAAAAAAAACCCTGGATCAGAGGAAGATTATAAGTAAACAAAGCATCCTTCATGCCAAGCTTTCCAGACCCTAACAGACTAACAGTGTAACATGCTGGAGAAGAAGGAGCGTGTTTTGCAGAGGAGAAAAATGCATGAGGCAGGTGAGATGGGATCGACTCAATTTTGCATCAAGGCGCTAATAAAGCAGGAATAGAAACCATGGGTGCTGACTCACAGACCTGTATTTCCATCCCTGGGCTATGCTTTGGTGTGCTAGCAGTCATCCAGAGATAAAAGCATGAAAACAGAGGAATGTAAGGAACTTACTGCTTTCCCATTTTCCAACCAGGTGATGGTGGGGACTGGGAGGCCGGTCGCTGTGCAACGCAATGTCACCATAGACCCAAAGGTGATATTTTGGGATTCAGGAGCCTTCAGGATTCTTGCAAAAACTGCAGAAAACAAAGATGCTAGAAGAACAGCAATATAAACCTGAGGCTGTGCTGGTGTGGGGATGCTTCCTCCCTGACAGGTCTTGAAATAAGACACAGCTCCCCAGACAAAAGTGGGCCATAGCACAGGTCTCACAATGATTTCCACAGTATTGGAAAAGGGAAAAGTAAGAGAAAGAAAATGATCAGCTCAGCTATGTTCTACTCCTTACACACCAAAATTTTACGTCTGGAAATTTCCATACTGTCCAAGTTCGTCTTGAGAGCGAGGTAACACACAAAAACAAGGGCAAACTCATTGATAGCATACAGGTCATATGGCTTACAGCAAATATGCAACAAGTTGCCTTGCTGTCCTGCCAAGAGTGACCTCATTCAAAACTTGTCCAAAACCATCACAGCACAGTCACATACCAGGGAGGTTAAGGGTCAAATAAGCTCCTCAGTGTGATCGCTGTGATTAGGACTTACCATGAAGATCTGTAAACCCCAAAATTTTCTATGTCACAACAGTCTGCCCTTAGGGGAGAGAGTCTGACATCAAGTTGTGGGAGAATGGATGGCAAAGACTTTGTGAAGCTGAAATTGTAGTGTGAGACCAGTTTTTTATGTGACTTCTCTCGACTGTTCTTGCTTGTTTGCAGGCAACGTGGTTACTGGACCATATGAAGATAAGCAAGTATCCCTGACCCAATAAGTTATTTTTCTTATTTGGAGAAAAGAAGAACTAAATTATTTTAGCTGAAAATCTATTGCAATCCAGGATCAAAACTCTGATGGCCTTCACAAGCTGTATTTCAGCTGCTGCAGTTGGATAACAGAGAGGAAAGCAGAGAAGAGATGCATTTCCCATGCGGAACATTTGAGTTTTCACCCAATATTTTTAATAGAGATGCCCAAATGTCTGTGCAGAAGTAGAAAGAATAGTTCTGAGTCATTTGGTACTCCATTTTCTCATGCCCAGTGAGTAACATCTTCAGGGCTTCACAGCAACGACTGAAAGTCTCCATCAGAAATTTTAGCAAACAGGGAAGTTTCTCTTGAAGTTCTCAGACAAGCCTGATAACTTATTCTGCACTTTTGCTGTCTCTATGGCTCCTCTCCTTATCAAAACACTCAACCATATGACAGAACTCTGTGCATCTGTGGGCCAAACACACTTCTGGATACTGGCTGCACCCAGATGGAGACATCCAGTGCAGAGTAAGGGACCAATGATGATCCCTTCAGAAATAAAAGGCTTTGTCTGAAAAATTGCAGTTGGAAACAGTACATGTTCAGTTGGAACAGTACGTGCTTTCCACATAGTCTTTCCACCTAGGCTTTGCATGGGAAGGAGCTGAGGTTTGTAATAACAAAGAACCCAAAACTACCTATTAATCATGGATAGGCAATGAGAGGAATAAATTTCAGCCTAAAAACTTTTTTGTCTTGAGAGCAGAGAGATTCATTGGGCTCCTAGGCATGAGCTTTTAGTAAGACTAAATTTAATGTCAGCTTCTTAATTCCTCTATGGTGTCCAAGAAGTCCCTCTCCATTATTGTTCCACGTCACTTGCTTGACATCAAAGGAGAGCAACACTGGACTGCTGCAGCCCCTCTACCTGTCAGCAGGTAGGAAGCTCCACCACTAATCAGGAAAGCTGCAGTCACTGGCCAGGGTCTTTCCTGACAAATACTGAAATGAAACCTTTGCCTGAAGTCTCACTCCAGGCCATGAACACCAGATGGTTATGAATTCAGTCCTCTCAGGGCTGAGCTAAGCTCATAATTGTTTTTATATTTTGTTCATGCAAGTACTAAACTTTTGTGCCTGTCCCTTGGCAACAGTTATGTGCACAAGGCTCCTGCTGAAGCCAGTATGTTAGCTTCCACAGACAGAATGAAGCCCTTAGTGTCTATGCTGCTCTTGATTTCTCATTGTGCTGCCAGGACCTTTCCTGTCTGACAGCTCTGCTTCCAGAATCCTTCTCTTCTTAATTGATACCAAAGTGTCTCATTAACAACTCTCTATGATCCGGCACCAGACACGGATGCTTCTGCCCTCCACTGTTATTCTCCCAAAATCTCTGAGAGTCTTTCAGGCAGGAGAAAAAAAATTTTAGAAGCACACTTTGAAATCTATGGCAGATGCAGAGACAGGGTGCAAAACCACAGTGAGCCTAGTGGTTGTCTGGCTCCAAGGCAGCAATTACAGGGAGGTCAGAAAACTACACCCCACTCCCTGGGGTGCTTCCACCAGCACAGATCACAAGACATTGCTACAGCTGGTTGCATGAGTGTTCATCCAGCAACATAGGGAAGGCAAAGGGTGAGGGCATTCAAGCTTAGACACAAGCACAGGGGTCAAATATTGTGCGACAACTACTAAACATTCGCATGTTTCCTCTGGATGTATTCCCCAGCAAAGGGAGGAATGGCAAGAAGAAAGTGGGCCCATCAGAATATAAACTGATTTCTACCGTGTGGAAGAATGAAAGGCCCCGCTGTTCCCAGTACCCAGTGTGCATTTCCCGTACTTTCAAAACTGAAGTTACAAATTTAATGCTTTAATGTTTCAAGTTGTTACATTTGCATGCTCTAGATACTGTGAATAGAATAAACAAGCCTGTGAAGTTTTATATTATCTTTTTTTTCAAATGAGGTATGTCCTGGTCACAGGACATGACTCCCCAGGTCACAGCGGTTTTTGAAACATTGCTGACTGATGCACTCAAGCACGTATTTTCCAAGGGACTCTTAATTACTATGAGAAACAGTATTTAAAAAAAATAGTATTGGCTATTTCTCAACCCCATCACTTACGGTTAGCACATGGCCATTACCAACAGACTCAGATGTTGTAGGACAGATAGATGGGTTTTGTAAGAGCAGCAGGTGTCATTTTCCACCAGTAAGTGGAGAAAGACAAGCAGGATGAGCTCAAGGTCCATTCTGGCTACCACATCAGCAAGGAAATCTATCCGATAGCTAAATGGAGGAACAGACCCCTAGAATTTCATATTTTTCCCCCTACCATAATACATAAGGAAAGAAAAGAGGCATAGGCAATGAAGAAATATCAACCACGATGGTGCCAACCTAAGTAACTGGCAGGGAAAGGCAGGTGAAAGTCAGGAAGAAGGAACAGGAAATGGCAAAAAATATTTGCAAAAATCATGTTATTTAGTGGGTTCAGGACATAGTTTTTTGGGTTTTTTTTTCATTTTGCCTCAAGGTGAAGATTACCAACAAGGCAGTTTTTAAGACCTCTATTGGTTGCCTCCCTTTTACAGATCTTCCCAAGAGTGGATTTTTGACAAGACTTTTGCCTGTTTAGCTATATCACCACAAGTTTAACAACATTCATGTCAAGATCCCCTAGGCTTTCCACATGGGATTTTTCCAGAGGTATACCAAAAACCAGTTTTGGATGTCAGGCAAATAGGACTTCATTTATGTCTTTATTTAAGTGGGAAATAAAACAGAGGAATTGGAAACAAAATCCAGCCAGCTAAAAGGCAAGCTATTATGTTAAGTTTCACTCACAAGCCCCCTAATAAATGTCCTTTCTTTTACAACCCTGCTAAATAATGTGCTGTGCACCACAGGGCTTTGCTAGGAGGTATCTGCATCATGGCCAGCTGCTCTCATTTCTGAGAATTCGGTAACATCATCCAGTCCAAGCAGAAGGTCTTGAATTCAGTCGTGAAATTTTTATACTATAAAAAGTTTAAAGCAAGGTCCCCCTTTCAGTCTCACATTTGAATGGCTAACTCTTTACAGGTGACTTCAGTTTCACGCCACTTTTACCCAGTCATGCAATCCTGGCAGATGCCCATCCCTTACTAAGGGCTAGGGGTTTTTTGCTAAAGCAGGCTAGATCTGACAGCCTGTATGCAGGCAGCAGCCTGGGTGTCCCAGAGAAATGCTGCTACTTTCAGGAGCGTGATGCCCAGAGCTCATAGGAAACTCTGATGTGCACAGTCCCAATGCAGGAGGACCCTCCTCTCAGCTAGGGTTTCACAAGTCCTGATGATGGCTTTGGTGCATCAGATCCAGTCAGTCACTGGTTTTGAAGTGAGTCTTCCATTTCCAGAGACTCCACTGGCTTTGATAAACCTCAGCTTCAGAGAACATTTTTTGCCAGTGTACATGAATTAACCCAGCCTGTCAATATCCACACAATTACATGTACAAAAGCTTGTTGCTAGTACTGGCATACAGGTACCTGAATACCTGGCAGTCTAAACCAAGATAAGGACAGCAAGAGCTAGACCTGTTTTTGCAACCACCACTACAGTCTGAGCCTGGTTGAACACATGAGCCAGATCAGGTGTGTTCATACTGCCAGATTTCAACCTGCTACGTTTTCCCTGATCATTTTAACATGAATGACCTTTTGGGTGACCAGGTCCAGGTCTTGTACTGAAAATGTTCCCCAGCTAAGCTGTACAATACAATGGGAAAAGGTAGCTTCTGTGCATAAGGGGCATTTTCTTCTGGTGCAGTTGGTGCTGTGTTGAGAACCAGTATGTCTATATATCTGGGGGAAATGATACATCATAGGTTGCCTGAGAAAGTCTGCTGCTATAAGTACTCTGGCAGACTGTTTGTACTGACTTCTATTCCTGTGCAACCATTGAGCTAAACTGCAACAATTTTTTTTTGCTTGCTTTTACCAGTGCTTCCATAGCTCTTTTGGACCTCAGGCATGAAAATTGAAATAACTCCTTCTCTACCAATGAGTTCTCTGGACATGGACTTTGCTTACTGATTCATAAAAAATCATTGATGCTCACCACCTTTACACTATGAAGAACCATAAACTTGCACCAACGCTTTTGCAGCCTTTTGCCAATGGGAAATCCAGTCAGCTAAAGGTGTGCCGCCACCTTCCCAACACCCACCAAAACCGTTGGTTTAATAATTAAATTCTGAGATAACTGCAAGGTCAATTTCACTTTGATCTCTGGGTATTTCTTACCAAAACTGCAATATTTATCTTTTTTCAAGCCTAGCCAGTAACCACAAAGAGGAGCAAATGCCACAGGCAAACGTGATGTAAGACACTTCCACTTATCTCTATCAAATTGCTTACCTGTTCTTCTTTAATCCTCATCCAAAAATCCTTCTTTCTATCCATGAAGGCTATTAAAAATACAAACAAACTAAAACTGCAGCAGAAAATGGAGCCAACCACTGTATTATTTCTCAAGAACCAGTGTTATTAGATGTGGGCCCCAGAAAAGCATGGAGTACAGCCACTACTAGCAAGAAGTCTTTCATCACCCACCTGTCCTTCACCTCATTATCATCATAATCTGGGAGGAGAACCCTACAATGCATTTGAAATATCAGTGTTTTGTACAAAATATCAAAATCTTCAGGCATTTCTGAATCCCGTTACACACTTTTGGGAGATATGGATTTGCAGTAGTTCTAATGCTTCATGTAGAACAGGCCAAACAGCACAGCAATATAGAGACATCCAACCTGGACCTGAGGCTAGAATAGGATGGCAGAGAAATTCACTATCTTTCTGGAAGAGAGATGGAGAAAACTGCATCTCCTTCCTGAAGCATGCACTTTCAGATTCTAAACTCAGGTGTCTAAAATCAAAGGAAGTTTTTCTTCTCAACGTAATAGCTTTTCAAGGCACTCCTATTCTAGGGTGAGCTCTGGGATATATGGATGGCAGGACAACCTGCATTATCAAAGAGACTTACATAATGATAAATGCATCAGCCATCACAGGACCCTCTCTGCTGTGAAAGACAACATTATGTGTAGATGGCTCTGGGATCCTAAAATAAGTGTCCACAAATATGCAAGGCTATAATAACCAGGAGTAAAATGTAAATAGATAGCTTATATCCTGTGGAACTATATAAAACTTGTTCTGTCCAAGTGTTCATTTCTATATACATAGCAAACACTAGATGCAAGGATACTGAGGATAGCATGTTCAAATTACTTCCTAGGGAAATGAATAAGGAAATTCTTTTCATGTTGGCACTGGTCTGATAGATATGTTTGGTTTCTTTGAAGGAAAGACTCTTCTGAACCTCTCCATGCTTTGGCTTTTCCACTGTATGGAGACACACTGCGTGCCACTTAACTCTATCATCATCCATTACTGCATGTGGAACTGGAAAAGAAATTCCCAGTCTCCTGAGTCAAAGACCAACTCCTTCACTCATCTAGACTGCTGATAAGGCTACCATTCTGCCTGGGTGTACACAATGGCACACAAGTCTCCCTGTCTCTCTCTCTCTCTGAGGAACGGAACAGGCAGTTATGGGAAACACTGGGATACCCAAAACTGAGATAAGCCCCTCAACATCCTGACATCTGATCTCCATCAATGGGTAAGAGCAGTGCCATAAATTTAATTACATGCCATGTGAAAAGTACTTATTTTCATCTGTTTTAAAGTCCTGCTAGCAGTAGCTGCTAGGTTTTTGTTTTTTGTTTTGGGATATTGGAAGTAGCCTGCTCCATGCTCACCTTATCTGCCATGCGTGCTTCATTTTGAATACTGATTCATCTTCATTCTTTTTTCTTGGCTCCTACTTTGTGACACCCTCTTTGGGAGGGGCTCCCAGAAGTCTGTATTCAGTCTCAGAGATGTGACAAGACACCTCCTACACAGAGAAGCACAATAGGAGATACTTTCTGTTCCATAGTATAGGAACTAGAAAAAATGCTAGAATTGCTAGAAGCAAAATCTGGGACTGTAGAGCTTAGAAGAGTTAGTTACAGTGGAAAATAACTGCAGGGCTTTCACCTAGACTACCTGAATGAGAAAGATTGTAAAGTTCCTTGGAAGGCAAGAGGCATCAGTGTCACAAATAAGGTATTGTTCCATAGACAACTCACCAAAACTGGACTTTTGAATAGATTCTATGAAGTTTCCAGGTTGCCTTCAAGACCCTCCTTTCTGCATCTTCAGCCCCATTACTGTCTTGATTTCTACATGTGAAAAGTTATTCACATCAGGTCAGTTGCCTTAGTTTGTCCCTGCCCCATTTATCTGAGAACCATGAATATTTTCTATCCTTGACTCACTTCATTGTTGTGCAGGATGCTCATGTTTCATAGCTACCAAACAGTTTACAAGCAAGAGTGATTTTGTCCACAATATCTATTTTTTCCTTAAAACCACATTCAAGGAATAATGTGAGAAACTCATATATTTGTAAAATACCTTTCCAAACTCTTTGTTAGTGGTAGGAGTTTTTTGCAAAAGGTAATAGCAGGCGAAATGCACATTAAAGAAGAATTGCTCAAATATACCTTGTCAGAAACCTCACGCTCCCAGGAGGCTTGCTTTGTAGCCCCTCAATGCAGGAGGCCACTGCACAATAACTACTTGAAGGCAGCATGAACCTCTGTCTCTATCACACAGAGCAAGCCTCAGGAGTAAATTGAATAACTCAAGTATTTTATCCATGTGCTGAAGGTCTGGAGTTGTTTTCTTTCTCTTGCAGCTTGCCCTTTTACCATGTAATCAGGGCTATGGTCATATCTGCAGCATCTGAGAACCTCAGGATGACTATAGTAATGTAGTAGGTAGGAGAAGATTTATTCTGGGCTTTCATTTATGCCCATGCCACCCCACTGAGGCCAATTACTTTGGTGTAACTGCAGGCAAAGCTCAGTACTATTTTCTTTCCCTGTAATGCTTCCCCCGTCCTGTATCTTTTGGAATTTTAAACAGCAAACTGCAGTGCTCACCATCTACAGTGCCATAGGATATTGCCTGCAAGTACCTACACCAGCACTTCTATATGGAGGACAAATCCTTCCACAGGGTTTCTGCCTCCAATCATTAGAGGGCCAAACACTCTTCATTAGTGCTGTTATCAGAATTTCCCTGAGAAAATTCTTGTAAGTTTGGCACTTACAAGCCAAACTACAAACTTGTTAGTCTGCTATTTGGAAAACTAACTCACTCAAAATCTCAGAAGACAGCATGGATAAAAATTTAGATTTCACATTGATAGCAAGGTAGAAAGAATCAGGGGAACAGTGCTGACTGGCTGCTTTGGTGGGCTCTTTGTATCTCCCTTTCATATTTCACCTATGCCAAGTACAGACAAGTTGACATAAAACTGTAGAAAAGTTTCCAAATGGCACATCTGGATTAAGATTTCATTTGAAATCATCTCTGGTATGCTGTCCATCCAAATTGATAGATTAGATGGACTAAACTCATGCTTTCATTCTTGCTAATGGAATTTTCTTGCCTTCTGATTTTTCTGTGATGCAGATTTGCTCTAAGATGGCATAGAAGATCCATTAAACAGCTGAAGGAAGCCAACACTATACACTTCATGGGCACTTCATCTGCTGTCTCCTCACTGACTCCAATAATTAGACAAAATTATTTAGAAAAAATGAAAATCAAAAATAAAGACCAAATATGCCCCTGTCGTGGTAAATCATTCCCTTTGAAGGGATGATTCTCAAAGGAAAACCTCCATATTTTTAAGGTTTAGGCAGTTCTCACAAATGGCTTATAAAGGAGAACATTTCTGTGGCCTGTGGCAGGGTGTTATTTTAGTAGCTAGTAATAAGCAATAACCTGTGGGCAGGAAAAGACTTCTCTCTACCAGAGCTGGAATGCAAAAAAAACCAATTTCTAAGTCAGGAATGCAAGAGCACAGGGACTTCTACCCTTGGTTTGATTTGTTTGGTTCATGTGCTGTCACATAGTAGCGCAAGAGGAAGCCAAGCAGCAACGCTTGGGCGAAGGCATGAATGAAACTGCCTGGGTATAGAAAGGATCGGTTGCCCACAAACCAATGCTCTGCTCAGGCAGTTGGAAACCGAATATGCAGTTTCTCTCCAATTGCAGAGAAGATTTCATCCAAAAATGTTATTAAATCCATGGAGAAACTAGTTAATTTCCTGATAAGTATACTGGACCTTCCAGCACTTGTCCTAGTTAATTTGTTTGTTTCCTGATAGATTTATGCTTACTAATTTCTGGCCATGCCTTTCTGCAGTGATGACTTCAAAACTAAGCCTCCCTCCTCACTATATTCCCAAACTCCCTAATTCCACAACTCTCTGGTGCCACAGGCTAGAGACCAAGCTCAACTTCATGTAAATCACAAGACAAAAGTGCATCTAACTCAGTACACAGACAAGCAGGACCATCTTTCCTTTCTGTGGACTCTTCACTTTCATATTACATTTCATGTAGTTTGGACCCTTTTGCTTCTTGTTCAACATCAAGCTGATCTAGAAAGGCACAACATGAAGATTGTTCTTCATTCAAAAGGGAAGAAATCTGACTTCTTAGGATTTCTGCATACAAGGTCCGAGTATACATGGCTAAAAAGCAGACTTTCTTCCTACAGCAGAGAACTTCCACACATGTAATTCTGTTGGAATAGAAGGACATATCTCAGCAAAACATTCTACCTTCTGTTGTGTCAGTGCTTAATCCACCACAACCTTTCCTACATTTTAATGGCAATAACTCTATTCATTTCCAGAAAATGCTCTTTCTATAGCTGAAGCTAAAAATCAGGCTATTAAACACAGGGCTGATTGCTTTATGTCTTATGTATAAGTGCAGTTACTTCTAAATTCTAAGCAACTGACAGTCAACTTTTCTATTGTTTTTTTGACTTTTTGTTTTGAAAACCAAAAAGCATATAGGAAAGGAATCCATAATAACAGTTCATGAAGTGGCACATTCCCTCTCCCAAGAAAACATTCCCTAAAACAGGTCAAAAATCAGATCATCAAGCCCAGGTCAGACAAGCTTGTTAAGTCATTGCAAAATGTACCCTTTACTGCCATTTTGCAATACACACTTCCTATTGGAGTCAGGGATTCTATATGCTCTGAATATTGTCTGTAAGCAGCAGATCTAAAAAGACATCAAGAGATTACAACAAAACCACCTACTGCACTTTATCCTGCACCTTAAAAAAATACAAAACCAACAACAGACTGCCTGGAAGCATCTCTCTGTGCCTGAGTGACAAGCACTGCCTCTTACCACGCAAGACCTCATGGCTTTAAATCTGTCCTTTTAATGTCATGCAATTTATATATAATGGGTATGGAGGATAACATCATTACATGTGTCAAGCCATGGGGACCAAAGAGGGTGTAAATTTTTAGGCAGCAGGCCCAGAACCTGAACCCTGGGCTACCTTCCAGTGAGGGCAGTCTGTGGTCTCAGCCTGGTTCCTGATGAAGATCTGGACTCCTCCCACAGAGCCAGCAGCCAGATCTGCTGTGATCATGTTTCCACCCCTAATGTATCATGCCTTTTAAGGAGATAATCTGTCTCACCATCAATGTCATCTTGTCCCAGACTTGGGGAAAAACACAGTCCAAATGGACAGTTTTTTTCCAATGCTCTTCATTTAATTCCTGACTCAGTTTATTTTATTAATTGATTAGAGTTCACAAGTTCACCATCTGTACTCTGGTTCCTGAAATGTTCTCTCAGAGAAGAAGCAGGCTGTACTGGCTTGGCACCACTCCATGCAGGAGGAAAACCACCCAGAAGATGCTTATCACCTTCCGTGATAACAAAAATCAGCAACAAATGAAAAACCAGATTCACTAAGAAAAATCTCCTCTGCTTTCTTTTTCCAAGAACAAGACAAGAACTGCACCTGAATACTAATTTAGCATCATTGCTCAAATCACTTCAGCTCAGCTTTAAAAATAATGAAGATTTTAAATTTTAAAGCCATGTTTTAAAAGCAATGTAAAGAGGTAATAAATAAACAGTGAGAAAAGCCAATGTTTCTCAATGGAGAAACATTATTTGGAAAATCAAAATTGCAGCATTTTTCAGTCTGTTTTGTCCTGTGAAACCAAGCAAGAAGTAGGACTGTGACACACCTCTGATCCAACACTGATGACTTTGCATATTTAAGAACTGCTATATTTTCTGGGGACAGCTTCAGTTAGTCATGTAAGCACATGTCTGAATTTAAGTACATGACTGCAAGAGGCAGAGGGTCAATCTTTCAAGAAGTGATACAATTTTTTGAACAATGCCTTGAAGTTTATTGCAGGACTAATCCTGAACTTCTTAAAACAGAAGCTCTCAACAGAAAATTAGAAACCTCTTTCAGAAATCAGGATCTGCCTGATCTAGATTTAACTAGGCACAAGTATTTGCACCAGTCTTTGAATGGGCATTTGCCTCAGGATTAACTATGAATAGATATTCATTTTCATAAAATATTAATATTGTAACATGTAGTAATAACCATTTATTCATAGTTAACTAACTGTGCTTAGTCAATTTATTTTAATATTAAACGACACTATGCAGGTGGTAACTCTAGTGAATGGTAGCACCAAATCTTAAGGAAAAGTTATGTAGGGCTATTTCAGAGAAGCAACAAACAGCATATTTTCATAAGCTTTCTGAAAATAGCAAATGTTCAAATAGGACTGACTGGAGTGTGATTTTTCTTCATTGGCTAACTCTAGATTATTATGTTCTTAGAGTTACATTAAAATGCTGGGAGTAAGAGACAGGGAAGTGATACTAGTGTTAAAAGAGGTGCACGGGGGGGTCTTCATGTATGTGCTCATGCCTGCACGCATGTACAAGCATGTGCATATATATTTATGCTAAATATCCATGAGAATTGATTTCAAATATTGGAAGTGAGAGAAATCTGTACACACTGTAAGCAGCAGTCAGGATTATTACATTTGGATTTTGCAAACCAAAAAAAAAAGCAAACATGTATCAGTCCAGTTTGGGTGATGGCCTGAAACAAAGTACATTATATGGGTGCCCTACCAGAAAAACCAAAGCTAGCATGGAGAAAAGCATATCTTTGTGTACCCCAACTCATGAATGGAACATGAGGGGCTATTTTGTATGGGAACACTAAGCTCACATTGAAAACTAATCTTCCTTGTTTGAGGTAAAACATGTACAGGCTCTCCTTTCTAGTATGATATTTGTGGATTATTTTTGGATTGCCATTCCTTGAATTGCAAGGAAGCTGCATAATTCTAGAGAGAGAGACAAAACAATGCACCAGATTTTGCAGCCTGGATTTTGATGCAGTTTCATACCCCTTTTAGATTTGTAACCTATCTCTGGTAGATGTATACCAACAAAATCCCAGAGCCTGAGGAGGAGGAATGGGGGTGCTGTATGCAAGACACTGTGTTTGCCACTCACAGTTCATTCTTGACAAGTCTTAATGATGGGCCAAACTGAAGCCCAGGACCCTAGCTGTCTACAATCAGATCCAGGAGTCCCATTCTCTTCATTGTTTTTAGCTCAGGACAGATACAGTTCTGACTCTGGATTAGGTATAGCTTGCTGTTTATGGAATTTCTAATGTATTTGCATAATGCATAATCTACAGTACAGACATTCACTCTAAGAAGTAAAAAGTTCATCTACAGTGTTAACCATCCCCCCCTCCCACTCCACAAAAGCCCACTTAATTTCTCTTACAGGATTCAGGAACACTGAATGCTTCATTGCCTACATTTGGGTTCCCCTGCAGTCTACTAGTCTCAATACTCTGAAACTGGTGATGACTTATACCACAAAGCAGACATCTTCTGTAAATAAGGGACAGACACAGACAGAAACTGAAAAATCAATTCAGTGTTTGGCTTTGTGGTCAGAAAGGGTTCAAGTTCTCCAAGGAAAAAATGCAATTTACCTGAAGCAGGTCAGAAATCAAAAGAATGAAAGACTTATATATAATGTTGCAAAATGATTCAGTATTTGCAGCTGTATCTTTCTCTACCACCCTCTATTCATGAGTTTCAAGAGCCACCAGGTTTCTGTTTGTCCACCTCCACAAGCTATAAGGGTCTAATGGCACTTTTTTGAACGAAAACCAAGCTGGTATGTTGTAAACCATCAGTAAGAAGGAAATACATATTTGAGATTCTGTTATCAAACAAATATCCCACCAGAGCCATGAACACAGACTCTCTGCAGATGATCCTTCTCACCATCAGCTAGGAATAGGAGCAGATGTGAACAAACTTCACCCTTTTTCTTTCCCTTTCAATTCTTCTGATTCTTGGATCATCCCTTGGGATGCTTTTGTCAACATTGATGAGATACTTGAGGTTAATTTAAGTAAGCCAGGTAATAGCTGGAGCCCTGTGAAAGGGTAATACTCACCTTCCACTACCACCATTGCAGGTTTCGAATAGGCTGCACCCAGGCTGTTCTTGGCCACACATAGGTATTGTCCTGCATCTTCTCTCTGAACATTGTGGATCCTTAAATTCCCTGAATCAAGGACAGCAATGCGAGCATTCTCCTGCCAGAGGTGAGAGGGACTGAAGTGAGGATTCTACACGCTGCACAGCTCCAAACAACCACTTTCACTGACATGAAAATTTTGATTCTGTACTAGAGCCGAAGGATTTGGAGCCAGCTCATGCCACCTGAATCTTAGCTGAGTGGCTCAAAAGTTCTTACTTATGAGAACACCCACAGCTCATTCAGCAGCATCTGGCCATGCTTAGAAGTAACAAATACATATAGTTTAAAATACAGATACACAGAGAATGTTTGGTTTATTATAGGCAGAATTATTGCAGATGCAGACATTTGTGAGATGAGCCTCAGAATTTCCAAATATTTGCTTCCTAGTAACTAAAATTTTCAAATGCTATAATTGATGCTCATATTTTTAACACACCTTTAGCAAATAGTAAGCATTATTTAAATTTCATTCTTTACTCACCTTTACAACTGTTTCTCCTTTGATCCATGAAACAGAAGGTTTTGGATTTCCTACTGTAGTACATGGAAGAACAGCCTTTAATCCTTCTATTATTTCCACATTTATAGGCGGTCGGGTTATTTTCGGTCCTAAAATTTTAGAAGCAAAAAATTAGAGTTGAACAGAGACTAAAGAGTACCAGAACAGGACAAATTCAGGAATGACAACAAAACATTTACTGCTTTTTCTGTACATTGCTGAAAGGTAGAGTATTTTTAGCAGGTCACAAACTGCCTTGGATAGAAAAATCCTTTTTGTGTACAGCAGTAGGAGTTTCAGTTTGCATGGTTATTTATTTTCAGGAATGGAGTTGACGGTCATTTGAATTAGGGCCACGGCTAAAATCCAAATCCAGATAAGAGTATTTCCAATATTGAAGAACGTTTGCATTCCAGGTTTTTAAATTCTTCACTGAATAAACTATTTCTTGTGCAAAAACTCAATCTGAAGTGAATTGGTTTTGAAACAGCTTAAAGCCAGGTTTGTCTTTAGCTCAAAAAGAAGGGAGCATAAACTCAGTTAATGCTCCTAATACAGGATTTATAATTGTGATGGCAAAAAGGGGGAAAGACCCTTACAGAAAAAAATAGTCTAACTCCCTTACTGTTAACATGGGACAAATTTTATTTCGTTTTATTTAAATCAAATCATATCTTAGCTTGCTCTGAGCTGTAAGTAAAAAAGATTTTCATGTCATTGTTTTGGGGCATCTGAAGTTTTGCCTTCCTTGCATGATAATAAAAAACAGCCTTCAGGCCATGACCTGCAGGCAAATGGGATGCTGGAGAGTACCAGAATTACCAGACCTGGAGTGTCATGCTTGTAAGCACAAATACTTTCCTACAAACAGCTGCCCTTTTAAATTTTGTGTAAGTATCAGCAGAGATGTGAGTTCAGCTTCATCAGGCTCAGCACATATGTGGCCCTTTGGAAGTCCCCTGCCTTCTTTGTGGGAAGATGAGTTTTACACCCTGGTTCTCCAGACTTTTCAGGATTGCTACTAAGAACATCTGAACAGCATTTACTTACTTTTGACATCTGCAGGCATAAATCTGATTAGTGAAATCTTATGTTTAAAACTCACGAGGGATTTATGTAGCATTCCTACAGAGGTTTAATCAATCAAATTGTGCTGCTTTTAATGAAGTTTAGTATAAAGGGCATTCTTCAAAGCATCATTTTTTTATTCATGGCTATAAAAACAGTTCCTCCTAGCACAAGTGTTACTCAAAATGAATCATCACAATTGCTTTTAGTTAAGATGGATCTGATATGCTATGTCTCTTCCTCAAGGGACTGCATCCAGCATTAGAGGAACTGGGATCTGCCCTGAACACAGACCTTCAGGGCCACCACTGTGTCTGCTCAGGCTCTCAATTATACATTCACAGGAAGAAACTATATTCCCACTTACGCATTTTCACTTGGAGTGCCCCACAGCTCTGTGCAGCTGCTCCAACTCCATTGTCTGCTGTGCAGCAGTACACACCATCATCACTGTCCTCCACACTCAAAATGGTCAGCAGCTGTCCATTCCTCTGTATGCTGTAGCGGGTGTCAAACAGCCTGCAGGACAGAATACAGATTTTGAGGGTTTGGGAGACAGGGCGGGGAAATCGTATTTATTCCTGCAGAATGTTGACAACACTACAATATGTTTTATTTTTTCTTTTCAATATGCGAAGAGAAGGGAAGGCACACAAAGCTTTGAGTTGGGCCTTAAGGTCTGAATTGGTTTGATTTAGTTCAGTTCTCATTACATCATATAGTTTCTGTTAGACACCAGTATGGTGGCAATTCTGCCTTCGGTCATGTAGTGGTAAAGTATGTAGATATCATGGGTTTCTGTCTGGCCAAAGACAGACATGAGCCTTATATAACCTTATCCAGCTGAGTTCTGGTTTAGGTATAGCCACCCAGTACAAGGGTAGGACAAGCTGTATATACACTGGAACAGGCTGAACTTCATAAAGAGAATTTCATACTTGTTGAAAAACAAATATGTTTTTTTAGAAAACAAATAATGTCATGGAAAGATTTTTCTTGATGTGAAAAAGATGAAAACAAAAAACCAAGTATTTTTGTGTCTGCATCCAGGAACATAATGGATTTTCAAGCCTCTGTTATTGCTTTTTAGAATCACTTTAATGCATTAGGCCTTTTATTCTTATGAGCAGTACCAAAAGGGATCTGACCTGAGGATTTGTCTCATGAATGCCTATTGCCTAAGTACATCCCATTTTTAATTTTAATGTGAAAAATCCTACAGCAGTCACCAAGTAATCAGTTTGTGTGCAATCTGGAACACAGAAGATTCCACTGAAATGTAAGAAAATTTTTTTTCACAGTGATGGTGACAGAACACTTGGACAGGCTGCCCAGAGAGGGTGTAGAATCTCCTCTGGAGAAATTCCAAACCCATCTAGAGGTGTTTGTGTGTGACCTGGTCTAGGTGTTCCTGCTCTGGCAGGGGGACTGGACTAGACAAACTCTTGAGGTCCCTTCCAATCCCTGATATTATGTGATTCTGTGATTCTTTATATAACAGAAACATATTTCCTTCCAGCAACCTTTTGATATTTAGTCTTGTATCTCCCTCCTCTTTTTGACTCTGTGAAGGAAGAAATTAATTAATTCTTCTGTCATGTAAAACATATTCACCCTCCATACCATCTTTCCTTGAGCAAGGTTCACTTCAGGCAGTCCTGTCCTGGAATATCGGGCAGGTAACTATTTCATTCAGCACAGGGAGGCTGCACAAGTTTTAACATCAAAAGGAAGGCATTTCCAGAAGACTTGTTCTGACAAGAGCATTTGCTCTGGCATTATTCCCATTGAAGCTAATTGTTTACATGCATTTTTGCTTTGAAGGTTATTTATTTTAGCTGCCTGTTCAGGATGCTGAGACCTTGGCAAGGGAAGAAAATTTTGGAAATAAAATAATATTTATGGCTTGCAATATCTTGCCCATTTGAAGTTTGATATGTAGACACACAGAGGCACATAAATACATTATGTATGTTTTTTGGGGGTTTGTTTTTTTTTTTTTTTTCAAAAACATCCACTAATTGTATTTTTCATCATGGAAATATTTACTTTCATGTTTTTGGAAAGTAACAGAAGATTTTCAGCTTATCTATCTCCCTGTCTTTGGTGTGAACTTTAGTATGGAGCAGCAGTGACTACTAATGCAGATAAAGCTTTGGGAAAGTGGAGAAGTCCCTACTGTTGATACTGTTTCAGAAGACCCATTGAAGGAATGAAGTACATGAGCTCTCCAGCTTTACCAGAAGAGCTTTTTAGACCAATATTTTCCTATTGTGAAAACATCACTGTGTCTCTCAGAGAGTGTGATGGCTTTTAGAAAGGCGTGTTGGGCTTCTGGAAGTGGGAAGTAGGATGAGAAACAATCCAGTTTTGATACCTTCTTAGAACATAGAGAGTAAAGTTTTAAAGACCATGTGGAGAAAAAAGCATGTGGTCTCCATGGTTCTACATGAATGATGTCCTCTCGTAGCTTCATTTTGCAGACATAGTGTCACTTATGGGGAAGGAATTAGAAGAAAGGTGACCTCATTTATAAATAATATCAGTGGAAATTCAGACCTCATCCTGCAACAAGAGCAGAGTCAGAGAGGTAGGACCAGAGTTTTGCTACAGTTGTGTTGCAGGCAATGAAAGATAGATTTATGAAAGCCAGAATGCGTTTGAGTATCATTCTGCTTTCCTTCTATTCTAAAATGGTCTTCATAACAGTAAGAGCTCCTGCTACTGGCTTATGTGGAGTATCCTGAGCCAATAGTTCAAGGGAATCTTGTCCCCAGTAGACGGAACAGTACTGCAGGTGAACATCTGCCTAATGGGGACATCTCTTGGGTAGAATGGGCCTTATCTGTGTTACACAGAGACTGTTCTGTAATTTTCCCTTAAGAGGAAGTCACTAATAGCGATATAGCCGTGTAGCAGACATACAGTGATTTCCAAGTTGGAAAAGCAGGTACAGTTTACTTTGCAAGAGACTGTCTACAGAAACAGAGCTAAAGCAATGGTAGCAACATCTGTGACATATTTACAACGTGGCCTTCTTCAGTGGCAACCTGATACCTGGAGATTAATATCTGACAGTGTCTGGCAACAACAAGCCAGCTTCCTATGGACAGATTGTGAACTAGAAGCAAACAATGGGACACTATGACCCCTTTTGTGCAAAGTTCACAAGTACATTGCAGAAACTTGACCAACGTCTCTGCAATGCTCCTTTCAAATATTACATAGCATGTGTGTGAACTGGAATAAAGCAAATTACATCGTCTGAAGCTGGAGGGCAAACTTCTTGCATTGCAGCAGAAACCAATCACACATTCCATGCCCAAGTGTGTGAAGCTGAAAGACCATCCTCCAAGTGCTTCTATCAATCACTGAGGAACATAGATTCCTACACAATTACAACTAGTCACCCTGTTCCCTGCCACAGAACCATTCCATTGTCTCCAAGTATCTCTGTTATCACGAAGAAAAGCAATGACATTTTTTGCCCAAGATGCTGCAGAGAGCTGGGGCTGCTCCCTACCTGATGGGAATGCCGTTGCGTGTCCACGTAATTTCTGACTCAGGGTACGACTCCACTACGCAGACAAACTTGGCAACATCCTCTACCAGTGCATCCACAGTTTCCAGAGGAGTACTGATCAAGGGAGCTGTAGAAAGGAACAGAAAAAGAGAAAACCACCCAGTGCCTCCCAGAGAGAGACCTGAAGCCTTCTAGACCCTTTTGGAAGAAGTAACTGTCCCTGCAGGGTCACTTCATGGATTTCTCCACAACACAGAGGTTCTTTGCACACCCTTCACATATTCATTGTAACACATCTCCAACCGAACAGCCTTCTGCTGTCTGCTGTGGGATTTGCATTTTAACTTGTGCTCTCACAATAGTGTGCAAAAACAGGGTCACCAAAGCATCAGGCAGCAAGTCCAATGCATCCTTTATTTCTAACCTTCCTCTCCCCCTTGGTGCACAGCACCAGATGGCATACAGAGAGGACATGGGTGAAGCTGTCCCACTGCTAGGATGGTGGCATCTAAGTGCGAGGAGCAGCAAACAAATTGAAGCCAAGCTGGCCCGTTCCCGGAGTGAGCACAGAGCTTTCTTATTAATACATAATGCAAGAGATTCAGGTCTCTTCATCATCAGTGTGGTATTTGTTCAATTTATCATAGAATCACATCATCACGGAACAGTAAATGCTGGAAGGATCCCCTCGAGATCATCTCATCCAAAGCCTCTACTTAAGCAGGGTCACCTAAAGTAGGGTGGACAAGCCCAGGTTTTGAACACCCCCAGAGATCTTTTTTAATGCTTTTATATAGCATTATATTTTCCAAAGCTAGACTCATAGAGGCCCTTCAGGTCTTCCAGATTTCTGGCATGACTAGCACACAGTCTCTTTTTCTCATCTTTTCTAAACAAGTAGCATGAGGATTAGAAGTCTAATAGCTGTGTCTGATACTTATTATCACAGATCAGTCATCATACATAATTTGACTGTATAGAAACATTTTCCATCACTCTGGTAAAAATCTTGAAACATGGCTGAAAAGGATCAAAGGATATGCCAAGTGAATTGCTCTCCCTGTGCATGGTATGCATTGCAGCCATTGCCTCCAACAGCTCTTGAACGTCTTTTGACCTATGGCTTCAAGGGACACACACTCAGTATTTGTTGGACAGGGTATCATTGACAGCTGTGCTGAGATGAATTAGCTACATAACTTGTGCCTGAAACACCACCGTGAAAATGCACATTGGATGCAGGAATCCTCCTGTTCCTCTCTGACCATAGCAGTATCTGGCATATTTTGTTTCTTTTCACAGAAAAATCCTGCCCACACTGTTTCTGCTGTCCCTCCTCAGTACAGTAAGATTGAAACTCAAGCAAAAAAGACAACACCAATTTTATCTCTGCCTAAAAAAAAAAAAGAGAAGCATACAAGAAGCTCCAATTTAAGTGACTGAGAATAACAGAGAGCCTTTACCTTAATAGTCTTCCAATATACATGGAAGTAGAAATTATAATAGTATTGGAGGTCAGCTGGAATGACAGTAGAGGATGAAAGGATTGGCTACCACAATCAGATTTATGAAAATGTCTATTCTAAGGCTTTTAAAATGTCATTAGAATGAAGTAGCTTCAATATTATTTCTAAATTATGCGACTTCAGATTGCATAATTGGTAATGACTATGCTTATGTTAAAAAGTCTAAAAACCTTAGTGTTACCACTAAGGTAACACTAAGTATCATCTTCACTAAATACTAGTTAAAATACATTTGTGTCAGTTTCATTGTTTAAGAATACTGCTTCAAGATATGGAGTCCATATTGCACCCCAGATGCCAATAAAATCAAATGGAAGATTTTCACAAAGTCTATATTTCCCTGCTACTGAAGGTTATCTGAGGAGAGTAACCTCCACTGATGGCTATCATATCCACTTCAAAGGGGATGCTGCTGTTGCATGACAAGAGTTTGTTGGGGTTTGATATCATTAAGCCTAGATGAAATGAAGTATTAACATCTGATTTTATATAGCATGCTTTTGTCACTGTTGTCTACATGCATTGATGTCTGAATGGATGCTTTTTTAACCCTGAGAAGTGTGAATTTTTACAGTAAACAAAATTCAAAGCAATCAGAGTTTTATATTTGCATGATCATGGTAAGCACAGACATTCTCACAAAGACTAATTTTAAAACTGTACCAAGAACAAATATGCATAACAGTATTTTATTATTTAGGAAAACAAGGGCTTTCAATTTATATATTAAAAATTTCACTAGCAACAGTTAAGTACTTTCAGGGCATCCCTTTAGTTCAGTGTATGACAGAATTATCCTTAGGAATATTGCCTGTGAGTAGTCTAATCTGATCTGGCATCTCCTGAAAGCCAGCACATAGCTCTTAGGGCAGAATCAAGGCCCACACACATAAAATACTCAAGTCCCATACCCAGAAAATGCTATCCAAAATGACATCACTTTACCTATAGTAAAAGGAGAAAGGAAACTTTCATCTTCCACTACTGCCTCCCTAAAGCATCCTTGAAGAGCAACTGTGACAATAGCAGCAATATATGCTCTTTTTTCTACCTTCCTGGTCCTAGAGTCAACAACTAGGCCAACAGGGAAGTGAATGCTGTAGTCCTGCATCATCCTGAGGGCATGAGGCTGGAGGACTCATTGTGTGTTTCCTGGAGACAGTGTGGGCACCGCTATTTTGTCACAAAGCAGCAAGAGAGCCCTGAAATGGCTGAAATGGTACCTGCTTCTAAAAGCTGTCCAAAATGCTCAGTCCACATTTTCTCAGGAAAGCAATCAAAACTTGTGATTACTGCAAAGCCAGGCTCTAATGTGGCAAAATGAAATCTGAAAAATGCACTGACTTATCTATCGGCATATGAAAATAACTCCAGATATTTCCATGCAAATTCACTGGGGCTCCCCACCATTTTCCAGGTAAAACTAAAAAACCTGTCTGTAATACTGAAAATCAATGAACTGATATATCATTAAATCAACAGTAGTACCATTTTTATGGGTGTTGGCTTCAGTTTCCCAAGATACTAAAATGGCCCAAGGTTGGTCACAGGACCCATAAGGAAGCCAAATTCCCTTCTATCCCCAGACCACTATAAGCTCCCAAATTGTTTGGCTTTGGTTAAGGACTCACACTTCAGGAACAAGGCAAGCCAGGCAAGCAAAACTAAGCAGAAAACACAGCCTATCTCTCCTGCAGCATTGCAGATGACTGGAGATACTTCACGTCCTCTGGTCAAAAACTATTCAATCATGATTGCAGCTAATGCTGTAAAAATTCTACAGGGCACCACTGGGCTGTAGTTGCATTTCAGATGCTTTCAGGGAACTAGGTAATTTAGCCATCCATAACACTTTAGGATGAGGCACGTATCTCCATTTCACAGTGCCAGCAGGATGAAAAATCAGTGCTACTTCTCTTTGTTTTTGTTGTCTTTCCAATCTCATCTTACCAGAACTTTCAGAAAGACCACAGTTCACCAATTTACTTTAGTACCTTAGGAAAAAAATAAACATTTTTGTTTCAAAACATTCATAAATTAAGTTATATTTTACTTTTCATTTTGAGGATAACCTGACTAACAATTTTATTAAGAGCACAGTCCTGCAATAGTAGCAGTGATTGCCTGACAGGTGAATCCTGGAATCTTCCTAGAGGTTTTTTTTTTGTTTTCCCGAAGCTACAAAGTTCTGGTATGCTTTGAATGGCTCCTAACAATTATCATGCTGCAAAATCCTCTGAAATTATGAGACTGTGTGACCAAAAGAGTACTGTTGCATTTTGTCTCTCAAAGACTTTTCTAATGAGATTTTTAAAAAGTTCTTGTATTGGCTAAAAGTATGTGTGCATGTGTCAATGTACATGCACACACAACAGAGTAAAAATGTGCAATACATGTAATATTTTTTATGTTATATGCAGTACCAACCATTGACGTTTATAGTTATGTGCATACAATACGTAAAGGCATCACAACCATTTACTACTTCTTTGAGTTTTATACATTTTAAAGGATATATAGGCATTCAGAACACCACAAATCTTGTTCTCTATGGTAGCTAGTGCTACCAGCCTTCAAAATCTGTAAGCTGCCCTTGAAAAAAGAAATGCCCAACAAACTCAGGCTGAATCCAAAGGTCTCATCACAACAAGGGCTACATACTCTTCCTAAACCTTCAATCTCTGACACAAATATGAGATTATTTTCACTGCAATATTTCTAAAAGCAGTGAAGTGACCACCGAAAGCAGTGCATTTTTGTTCTTTCTGGGAACAGCACAGCACCACCCACCCCACCGTTACCAGAGACACCTTTCCTTCCCCAAAAATCTCCTTCAACAAGTAGCAGTAGCAGAGCAGGGGAAAAACCTTTCCAAGCAAACCTTTTGGGAACATCTCGGCTAAGCTGAGGGCTGCCAGGGTGAGGATGTGCACCAGGGGCACCTTCAGCCGGACATTCATGTTTGATCCAGAAGGCATCCAGCTCCTTCAGGCGATGCATGTGGAGCTCCTAGTCGGCTGCATTTCGGCCAGCAATGCACTACCAGAGCTTCTCCACTAATGACGGAGTGGGGTCTGCAGGATCTAAGTATAATCAGGAATTCTCCCACCCGGTGGCGATGATGGACATTGACAGCTGGTGCGTATCGACTTAGGTCAGTGTGAAAGCGTGGGGCTCATGAAACAAGAGCAAGCAAATCCCTTCTAAGCACGTAGTGAGGAGTACAATGGGAAAGCTAATTTTCAGAGCAGTACCCTACTCCGGTGCTGCAAAGTCAGCACTGTGTAAAAAATGCTTGCCACTGGGTTTCCCTTCAGTTTAGTCTCTCACTTTGTCATTTTTTTTCTCCTGCCTTGCACATTATCTTTCTGTATTATTATAACTTTTTCACAATCATCTGCAATATCACCTGTTGCTTTGGTTATGGCATTTCTTTTTTTAACAGATGTATTCTCTGGAACAGGAGAGGCTGATATCTGGGGCTGAAAGTGCCCTTCATTGCCAGTGTGTAAACAGCACAACAAGAAAAGCAGAGCCTTGTCCTGGAAACACTAGAAAAGTGTGTAACTACAAATGTAGCAACATTTATATCCTGGGAGAATGGGAGCATTTAATTTCAACATCAGCAGCAGCCCAGGGGATTCAGGCAAATGCAGAGGTATTGCTGTAGGGAAGTATGACTGATGGGTACTGATGGTAATAATGGCTCAGAAAAATATTATCCACCACATCTCTGCCCAAAGTAAAAGACAGAAAAGCACAGTTTATAGTCTAGGAAGCTTTAGAGGAGCTTCAGACTGGAGGCAACCTCCTAACCCTGTTTTACCCCATCCTAGCACAGAGGTCTACATGACATCAACTTCTTTCCAAAATGTTGAGTCATTTGTACTGCCTGTTTTTCCAGCATAAATATTTATATGAGGACCATTTGCAATCACTCTTACCTCTATGGAAAAGCTGACGTGGGAGCAACATCTGCATAAGCAGAAGAAAAAAAAACATTCACAGTCAGGATGGGGAGAATCCAATTGACAACAATGACTCCAGCTACTTTTAATCATGTTATCAGTAGAGCCAATGTGGGTGTTGCAGTAAAAGGCATGGTTTGAGGAGAGCGAATGTGCAGTCATACTAATATACCACAGTAAAAGGTACTTTTAGATCACTGGAATTTCCTTTACTTGCTGAGTCTCTCTGTTCTAACTGCTTCTTAACACTTGTTTCTACTTAAAAAAAAAAAGAAAGACCATCAGTTCTTTCTCTGAAGGAATAAAGGTGGCCAGAGCTATGTGTGTGTGAATACCAATGTTTGGCCTGGTGTGATAATGACAATGTTACTTTGGCAACATGCAATGGCTGATGAGGAGCAAAGATCATTGGACAAGCTCTCCTCTGAATTTTATTGTAAGAAGTGCTCACTGAACATATGTTAGAGAAGTTCCATGAATTTTGGAGCAACAAAAACAAAGCAAAACAAGACAACAAAGAAACAACAATAATCCTACCAGGGAACAGAGAAATTCTAACTTATGTCTGAACTTACAAGTACTTCTTTTGTTTTGTTTAAGTCAAATCTCATCTAATTAATCTGCTTCATGAAAATGTAACTTGATCTTTTAGGGTAAAATTCTCTTTATGGACAGACTTGACTGGGCTGTGTAAGGACTTTGAAACTGTACCATTCAAGTACAAAAATCAAACTTTCACTGCCCGGTCACAGAATATAGAAATGAAACTGATGGGGATGACTGTTAATAATGCATTTGCATTTTGTAGGATTACCCAACTATTGTAAATCTCTCATATCCTCAATTTTATTAATTTTTATTAAGGACCACAGTGAGCTATATTGCTTTAATCTTAGAGGAAGTAAATTTACATTATAAATGGGAATAGAGGTTATACACATGCACTAGGTAGAGTTATTTTGTTCTCCAGCTATTCCAGCCATGGAGCTAAAAAACAATATGTATTGGAAGCTGGTGATTATCTGTGTCCATCACAGTAAGATGTTCTTGTTTGCTGTATGTTGGTTGTGAGGATTTCTTTCTAACACAGCTGAGGTACATAGTTTGCAACTAATTTTTATTTACAGCTATTTTTATTTGTAGTCACGCTCCAAGGCCTCTGCCAAGATAAGGTTCCAGTAGTCCCTGGCTTTCACAATTGCAGGCAAAACTTTTTTTCACTCAAAAAGCTTTCGTGTGGGAGATTAGCTCTCTGCATGGCAAACACCTTCACAAGTTGGTCCATGAAGTACAGTGGATAAAGATAAGGTGTGTTGGAGTATTCATTTATCTCACTGCCACTTTTTTCCCTTGGCAAATTTTTTCAGAGTGATTTTTAGCAAATACAGAAATACAAATAAAATAAAATAAATAAAAAGTCTGAATTTTTGTGAGTTTACTGAATAATTCTGTTAATTGTCTTCCAGTTAATAAATTACTTGGCCTGTCCCCATCATGATGAGGGGAAATTTTCTTTTCACTCTTTGCAGACAGGACCATATTGGACCTTTTCTCACTACATCTCTCTCTCTCTCCTTATTCCAAGTGCTGTGCTAGATCCTGACATTTTAACACACTAATATAATATAATTTGATCTCTGGATGCTTTGAAAACTTCCCTTTGCCCCATATCACCATCTGGGATGTTCTCTCACCAGATAGTCCCAGATGTTCACCCAAGTAGACAAGTGAGGTCAGGTATTTCCAACAGAAAGTGTCCAGAGATTAAAAAAATCCTTTTGTGGAGGGACCCAATGAAGTTGCATTAGCAATGATCTCTGTCACTCAGCACCTGGTTATTAATACAGAATTGTCCAGATCAGCAATAGCACAGCCTAATCAGTACACATTTTAATACAATGTCATGAATGTCTGTGCTGACCATCTACCTGAATAAGAGCCACTGGTTTTCAGGTTTGGCAACGCCTACCCAGCAGTCACCTGTTTGGAAGCAGCACAGATGTAGTCTGTGAAGCATGAGACTATATGAGGCTTCATACAACAGTCCAGGCTATTTTTACTTCCTTTTCCAGCAGCAACAAGAATCCCTAAGAATGACTAGGTCACTAGTATTCAGCACAATTAATATACGTAACAAGCAAGCCAGAAAAAGATGCAGCCCCAACCTGACGAGCAACAATAAGCAGACACACAAAATACAAGAGTTCTGCAAATCACAGTCTCCCATGTCAAAAGCTCCAAGCCTCTTCCAAGTCAGCAGAGAACGCAGAAGAACATTACCATGTGGTGTTTCCTGAGATGCATGCACATGTAGGTCCCTGTATGCTTTAACCCTGTGCCTGGTGCACCCTTGCTGCTTTCATCCACAAAGCTCCTGATGTTTCAGGCACTAGAATCCTATTCTAGTATTTGAGAGAGAAATCCATCTGACTTCCTCAGCCTGCATGTGCAGCCTGCATGTGTACCTTCCTGTATAGAGAGGCATCAAAGCTGCGCTGTCATAGGCCTAAGGGCACATCAGAAATCCCTGTCCCCCTCTCCCACAATGGCAGCAGTACCTAAATTCAGCACACCCTCCTGGACATATGGTGCTGAAAGGGCATGACTGACAGTACGTGCCAGCAAGTAGGGAGGAGGCAAACATTGGTTTAGCTCTTTTATTACACATTGCAACTCACTTCTTTATAGCAATCCTGAGTGGGAGCAGCTGTTACAGCCACAAGCTGCAAGGGATTTAACCCAACCTGCAACACAGATATGGCTGGTAAGGTGGTGTTGCTTTTTTCAGTAATAGCAAATGCTGTGTTCAGTGTAACATTTGAGGGAATGCACTATGCTGCTGCTGCTGTTCTTTACCCTGTGCTTCTGGGGTTTTATGTTTGAGGTTTGTTTTTTCTTGATTGTCAAAATGAAGGAAAGACTTTTCTCTAAAGTTCTTTCAAGAAATACAGGCACATACCAATGCTTCACTTACTGTGTTTAAGTTGCAAGGCTTCAGACACATTTGGCTGGCCTCTGTACTCACCTATCTGGACCAATTTCTGATCTCCTACTAACATTTCAACAGTTACTGAGCTCTGATATCTCCATCTAAAATGGTCCCCTTTCCTGCTCTGAAGATTTTTTGTACATTGGGAAATCTAAAATTTGCATTAATTTTTGGGCTTTTTTTTTTCTTTCTTTCTATTTTCTTTCTATAAACATTCTTGTAATTTTTAAGCTCTCAGGATTTGCCAGTACAGATGAAGGCCAATCTGATCTATGCCCGATGTTTTGTAGTGAGGCTAAATTATGTAGGATTATGAGGAGCAAATACTGTAGTGAAATATTGTAAACAAAAAAAATAAAAAAGATCCCTTGTCATACAGCACAGAGGGTGAATTGAATGCAGGTTTTTCATAATTTATTAAGTTAATTTCTCTGTTGGCAGATTTGCCCCCAGTTTCACTTCACAGCCAGCCCCATACTGTAACAAGGGGTCAGCTTTCACCATCAATAGCCCTCTCCTCCCAGTGAGGATAATGCTATAGCTGTGTTGAGGTGGATAGAGTAGGAGATGCCCATGTTTTCCCGAACATGGATGCCACAGGCAAGCACATCCCTTACCTCACACCCTCTGATTTCAATTCTCCATTCTCTTGCTGCCATCAGAAGAATGCAGTCTGCAGGAATGGGGTGTCTGACAATGCACAAAACCTGCTCTCATCACAGCATTTCTCAGTAAACAAGAAATGAGTTCTGCATTTAGAAACAGTCACAGCAGAGTCCCGTGGGGAGCTTACGGGGAAGCCAGGACAGAGGGTTGTGGTGTGGATTTCCAGGCCATGGGCACTGCACAAAAGAGAACTTCTTCCTACACAATCCTATCTCACAGAAATGAGGAGTTTCCTCCAGAGAGGAGCGTGTTAGAGATAATAACATACCATGTTGACTTTGACCTCAATCCCAGAATACTGCAGCTTGTATAATCTCACCATCAGTTAGATCTAAAGATAATATCAGCAGCTGCTGCATGAATGTAGGCACTAAAGGATAGAATCTATTTCATAACAGAACTCTTATAAGTAGTATTTTAATTATTTTTAACATCTTTTTAGAAAAAAAACAGAACTAAATCAAAGGAAAAGCACAATAAAATTATCTATGGCAATGCCTCATGTCACATTGAAAAATGTTCTGGTTTTTATTTTGGCTGTATTTGTTGATTTTGATGGCTGTTTTAGAATGTCAAGGAGCAAAAGCCAAGAAGCAGAAGTTCATAGGTATGCCATAAGAAAACAATTGGCTTGGTTTCAAATATTCAGCTTCTGGCCCAAATGTCTTCAAGTGGAAGGTTGTGGCCCTGTACACCGTGTAGAAATTATCTCTCCTGAGTGGTTTGTATTCATACACCAGCAAACACCTTCCCTACCCATCATAATGGCATCTCTGAAACATCTCAGCATCCCTCTGGAGCCAAAAGGGATCTGTGAAGTGGTGCAACATACAAGCTTGATATGAGTTTCAAACTCAAGTTTCAAAAGCACCTGCACCTGTGCAACTGCTTGTCTGCCAGTGGAACAGGACACTTGAAACAAAGCAGCTATATCCTGTCAGTCCATGGTGGCTTGCCACAACCACCAGTTGCAGGAGGAGGTGTGCAACAAGTAAGTCCCAGGGACGTCCCGTTCCCTTTAGTTCCACTGAACCATGTACAGCATGCTGTAACATACAATACAGTTCCATAAGCTTCTTTTGGATGAGATAGCTTCTTTGTGTTCTTGCAATAGGAAGAACTATGCAGTATGTGTAGTCCTGGAGAAAACAGTGGCATTTCTAGACACTATGCCATATGCTGAAAAATATTTTGGGGGACTTCAGCAGCATGCATTAAAATAAAAGAACTAATTTCTATTCTGAGTTAACCGCAGACAACCCCTATGGCGTCAATGGAGTGTAACTGAGATCAGAAGGTTGCCTGTGATCTTTATTTCTTAAGAGTTCACCTGCTGCTCATATGAAGCCATAATCCTTGGTGACATCCCAGTCATTTGTATAGGAGAGAGGTTTGCACTGGAGAGATCAAGTTCCAGTGTGAGCTTCACTCAAAGCAATTCTTGGCTATAGCGTTATAGATGTACTAGATCTAGATCCCAATATCTACTTCCCACAGCAGTCTCACTAGCTGCTATTTAACAATTACTGCTTGTTATTTGGAAGTACCACAACTGTCATGGCAATACATGTGGATATTTCCCCTTAGCCAAATGGTGAGTCTTTAGCTGAAAAATCAGTCCAATGCATTAAATAGCAAACACTGTAATTGTAACACACAAGCAGATGACTGATGTGAAGCAAGAAATGAGAGCAGAACCAAAGACTTAAGTTCCAGGAAAATGTCCTCAGCTATGTACAGCTCCAGTGGACAATGGGCCCCTGCACCAGCACAGCAGGCTCCTGTGCCTCAGCAGAACATCCCTGCTTGCAAACCCCTCTGCAGTTTTTCACATCCTGCAAAAAAGCCTGTGAGACACACAGGGTATTGAGAGGAGGGCATCCAGGAGCCCCTAGGGTACTACAAAGAGAACCAAGTATGGGATTTTGCACAGACCTTCTGCTTAGCAGATGGCATTTATGATCAACCATTTTCTCCTATACCATAAGTAGAAATGATGCCCAGTATTTTTCCTCATTATTTAGTCCTAAAAAATAGCAAGAGAATAAAAGACCTGATCTGAAATACTGGCACATTCACAGAATTAGTCCTTTAACTTCAGTGGACTTGACTGTGAGTCCTGTCCCTGCCTGTTGTTGGCACAGCATCATGAGCCTTTCTGAAGCAAGAACAGTGTCCACAGTTTGTTGGCCTGTACCCAGAGTCCAATTGTTTGGCCAGCATAATATTCTCTCAGTTAAGATACTGTGAACAATTAATGAATGGTGAATCAGCAGTGCAGCTGGTCAGGCTATAGCATATGTGCAGCTCCAGGGGCTGCATCAAAATGTAAAATGAAGCAACCTTATGCTTGATTCTTTCACCATTGATGTCAATCTGCTGGAGATTAAGTGGCAAAGGACAGAAATCACCTTATGCCTTGAGAGAGACTGAGATTTGTAAAATGAAGTTAAAGTCCACAGCTGCTGTGGCTGATAGGTGAATGACTTCTACACACACATACGCTGAAGTGTTGTCCCTAGATGGCAGCTGGACGGGGACATTCCCCAGGTAAAGGTCCTTTCTCCTCCTCAGTTCCTCCATTCTACCTCAGACTGAGAGGAGCTTTCTGGTCACTCCTTCAGCACATTCCTCCTTTGGATCTTCTTCCCCTCAGAAACAGGTTTTCTGTGGACTGGGGGCTATGGAAGTGAAGGCCACATTAAGGAAACCCACATCCATTTAGCAAAGTATATGTTCCCCAGGAGTGGTGAGATACATGAGAATCTTTTCAGTGGTGGCCAAGGCTTCACCCTGTCCCAGACATTACACCTGTCTTGCAGCACTGGGCTATGGGCTTCAGAACAAGTTGCAGGCAGTTGATTTTATGTGTCATTGCTTACATGGAAAACTTATGTGTTTTCATAGTATTTTCCCTTTCCCCAAATTATCAGTGGCAGCTATGAACTATCTGAATGAACAAAAAATATACTGGGACAAATTCAGCTCCAATGTGTCACCTCTAATCGCAGCAGAAATGCAATAGGCCTGAGTTTCTCCCGTCCCAATGCCATGCTCTATGCGCTGCAGCTGCAGAACAGTGCCTGTTGGGATGTCTGGAACAGGTGGAGGCTTTGCCACAGCAGGCTCCTCATCTCCATGCAGACTGGGTCCACCAAACTGCAGTCTCATGGACAGGCCACATATTTCCATGGGATGCCATCAGCTGCTCCTCAGAGCTCTCTCCGCCCTACACCAAGGGAAAGATCATCGTATCCCAAATCCATGACTCTGCTCCAGCAATCTGGGGATGAAGGAGATGATTCATGAGGAATGTGAAGAAGCTAGAAATCCCACTTTCAACTACTCCAGGGGCCTGATTTCTACTGCTGTCAATAGGACAGTTGAAGACACAAGACAGAAAAAGCAGGATAAACTTGGAATTCCACTAAGTGCCTGTAGACTTGCAGGTAGTCAATTGTTATGGTTCTCTCGGCAGTAGTGGAGCTATGCCAGTTTGCCCTTGGTGAAGAACTGGGTCTGTACTTCATCTTTGATTAACATCACTGAGAATTCAGCTGTTTGTCTTATCTGCAACTCAGAGTTTCCCTGTGCAACTGCTGTGCTCTGTGAACTACTCTGCTTTATCTCCAGCAGAAAAAGAAGTATTTTAGTCCGTGGAGACATTTTAAATTGTGTTTCTATAAAGACTTGTGTCACAGAAGCTGTGTGGCATCTAAATGACATCTTCAATGGATTTGTCTTCCTACAGCAACAAACTTGCAACAGGAGCCAGATTCTACATTTTAAATATGAAGTTTCAGTTAAAACATGATAATGCTTGTAACATAATAATCCCATACGTGAGGCAAAACACGGTTTCTTTTTATCAAGCCTAGAACTGAGACAGCAGCCACTACCCACCAGCCTACTTCCATGCCAGTGAACCACACAAGGAGCACAGCATCCTGACAGACTAAAACCCAAGCCACCCCATTGTTTTAACATGGCTCAAAACTGTGACAAAATGGTTGTTGTATGGACCTTGAGCTTCCAGAACTGAGAGTATTTCCTGCTGCTGTGATTACCACAGGAATACTCAGAGCTACAATTTCCAGATGAAGTCAGGGATACTTTTATTACAGCAAGAAGAGCCCAGCATTTTAGACAAGGCAGAAAAAAAAGGTATCTGGGGTATCTGGGTGTCCAACTCCTCCCCAGATGTAATCTCCCCACTCATGCTAGTGTGCTATTCACAAGAGCAGGAATAATCTGGACGAACAACAACCTCTCACAAACAACAATCACTTTCCTTTCTGCACCCAGATAAGTTGGGCAGTTAGTAGGCAACTGTATACAGCTCTCTGTAGATAGCCTAACCCCCAGCTGGCAATGCTTGCCCCATGCTATGTACTCACCCAGTAAACCCCTCCCTGCATGTCCCCTTTAGCCCAGAGCTGTGAAATACTGCACAGTATTTCATGGTGTCACAATCTGACGGAGGCACATTGTCTTCTTCCCACCCTGTTCTCTCTGTGAGTAGGGAAAAGTATTGCACTGTCCATCATCAATTGCAAGTGGTGTTGCATTGTCAGGGGTCAAACAACAGGGGACCCCTTTTCTTCCAGAAGCCACATCAGGGTAAGGAGAAAATACTCCTAAAGCAATAAGCAATCTCATCTCCCCAAACAGCCGTTAGCAAAAGGAGGGATCAGTTATGCCAGTAAAGCCACAAAAGTTCATGAGATGTGCATAGAGTCAAGCATAATGTCTTCACATATGAGCACTTCACGGAAGTGGTGCTTGTGCTTCAGAGCTACACTTCAGAACTGCAGTGTTCAAAACATTCAGAAAAATTAAAATCTTTTAATTAGGCAATGCTATCAGGCTAAGGAAATAAGAAATCAAGTTGAAAAGCTGATCAGGAGTTATATTTAAGTACCCCCAAGGCATTCGAAAATCACAAGTCAGGTCTTGAAAAAAATTGTAGTTGGCTTAATCTTAATAGTTAAAGGGGGTAATCTTGTGCTGTCTGCAATATTAAGGGTCGCATTACTAAGTTATTCTGGAAAACCCAGAGAATTAACTTTATTTTGTAATAAAAGCAGAGATTTTTACAAAATCATACAGTCCTTGGGGCTAAGGCATGAAGAGGAACATCAGATAATGTGATAAAATCCCAATGGCTTGAAAGAGTGGAGCAAAACTAACACGTGTAGCCCTGGCAATAGGTTTGGAAACTGGTTCAAGAGCCCACATCCATAAGAGCAGTGTGGTCTGCTGGAGTGATTAACAGACATGATTTTTCCAGGCTGCAGTTTTCAGATGGTGACTGTAGGAATTACATGATAGCTCTGTTCAAGTCAATGTAAAAAGTCTTTCTGAATAACAGAAAAGAAAACCCCTAAGGCAACAGACTTCTACAGTGACAGATAAGCTAGCACAACAAAGTGAAGAGTTTCAAAGAAACTTCTGAGGTTTTAGGGGCTTTACTATACAAGAATGAGTCCATTGTATTTCAGTAAATGAAATGTGTTCCTCTAAAACTTGTCCCCTGTGTATTACACTTTGGTAGAATTCAAGTGAGGTCTGGCTAAAATGCATTTATTTATTTGCTAACTTCGTTTCTGAGGGGACCTAGAGTTTCGCTCAAAAGCAAAAAAAGAGTCTCATCTTCTGACACTTCCACAAATATTTGCAGATGCTCAGTCACTCCCAGGACATATAAGAGCTCTACCCACAAATCAGCCCTTCATGCTTTGAGGTAGTCTGGGACCCCTGGGTTTCTGCCATTACACTGAGAATGAACATGGGATGCACTTCACACAGGGGAGAAACAATTCCCATATTTGACTAAGGACGATTCTGTATTTAGAAATAAATCCAGCAGCACAGACTTAGTGTGAACATCACATCCTGCACTTGGTTTGGTTGGCTTCTTGTCTGAAGCACAGGTAGCTATAATCCTCTCCAGACCTTTCATTTACACCCTCAGATCTACCCACCCTGAGTTTGTTACACTACATCCACAGTGACCAAATGTACAGCATATCGGTTAGAAGGCTTGTATCACCTGTTCCAGCAAGTGCATTTATTACAACTTCTTTGCAAAGAGTGCTCAGCCACAGTAGACAGTAAAGGGCAAGAGACAGATTCTAAAAGTTGATCAGAGGTGTGGGAAGAAGCACAGATGAAGGCTCTTGAAAGGTTGGAAGGAGGTCTCACAGGCCAAGGAGGACTGTATTGGTGGAGAGAATAAATGTTTGGCAATGTCTGGTTGAATGGGTCTTAATGCTGTCATCCTGACCTCAGCACATGTAACCTGCCTGCTCTGTTCAGAAATGACATCTCTGAAACACAAGCAAGATCCCATAGATGTTCCCACTGAGCTGGTGCATGGTTCATATTTCCAATGCATACGTCAGAAACTTATGCTAAACACCACAGTAAAAAGAGCAGCTTCATTTCTTCCCATCAGAATTTCAAAGGGAGATGGATGCAAGCTGAATTGAATAACTTTGGGATCCCAAACTGAGAAACTCAGGACCAGTCAAGAGTGTTCAAAGTCAGTAGAAAGTCAATTAGAGCATAAACGATAATACACCTTGTTCCTCTCTCAGCATCCTTGCCCAGCCAGTCTGAGTAATGCCCTCTAAATCTTTGCTCCAGTAGGGAGGTATTAATCTCTAAGAATCCATGTCAATCACTTGTGAGCAGGTATTTTAGTACTAGGCAGAGCATGGAATGAGAAATCTAGACAGAAAATCTCTGGCTGCCATGGCCCAAGGCACAAGAGTTTTTCCCTAGGAGTACCCAGCACCATGAGACCGTAGAACCAGAAGGTACAGCATACCCACCACACAAGACTTACATAGTGCTGAGTGGGAGGACAGATGAGCAAGGGAGAGTAGCAGCAGTGTTGTAATGTCCAGCAGGTTTTAAGCCTGTTGAAGCTAACTGATGGCCTAGGAGACAACATGAGTAGCTTCTGCATCCTGCAAGATTTTCCAAAGGACACCCCTTCTGCCTCAACAGTGTGGAGAGTATGAAGCCCTGCATTGCTACCCAGCATGGAAGGAGATGTATCAAATACAAAGCACTCATATAGAGTACACCATGGCACCTGGACGAAGAAATAGTCCTAAAGCCAAGGTGCCAAAATATTTGTATAAGTCATGCACTTTAATTTTGATGCCTTTGTTCATTATTTTAAAATTTAAGTAACAAAAATAAATTAAAAAAAAAAGTTGTTGTTCAGAAGTGAATTACAAAGATCTGTTCCACTTCTTTTGAAGAGATACACATTAATTTCAAAGGGTTGTGAATTATATCAGGGAATCATCTAGAGAAGATTCTCCTATGTAAGTTTTCCTATGCATTGAATGTTGGTCCTTCATAAAATGAATTAGCAATGAATGGAAATTTCAGGGAAGACTCATGATTTTTATTGTATTCTTATCCAACTGTCCTGGTTTAGGCCCAAAAGGACCCTCCCCAGTGACAGATGGCCTCCCCTCCTCTCTCAGAAGAGAGGAGAGTAAGGAATGAGGAGATTTGTGAGTTCAGAAGAATTCCAAACTACTTTAACAGATAATGAAATAATAGATAAAATTAAAAGGAAAAGATAAAAAGGTATACAATATTTACAAAACCGTATCAAGCTCCCGGGATGATGATCACGTCCCCAGCAGACGCAGGGAGAGTCCCAGGCTGGGGCCAGTTCAGTCAGGAGCTGGATGCCGGATCTGGATTCAGGAGTGCTCGGATCAGGGTCAAAGGCAGAGTCTTTCCTAGATGTCGACCATCGAAGAATGATGACGGGAAGGGCCAGAGGCCAAGAGCCCAAGAGGCCAAGAGAAGGGCAAAGAGAAGGCCTGACCCTTTGATCCCTCAGCTTTTATACTGAGCATGGGGCAGATGGGATGGAATACTCCTGTTGGTCAATTTTGGGTCACCTGCCCTGTTCGCTCCTCCTTGCAGGTGGGACTTCTCTACATCTTTCCGTTTCCAGCCCCCCGGTAGGGTGGTTGACAAATTTTCTGACCTTGATCACCATAGTGAATAATGAAAATAAGAGCTTCTTGCATACCATTCCCTGGTCTTATCAGTCTGGGAGCGAACAGTGTCTGAACAATGTGCAGTTAATTTCAGAGTTTAGTCAGACAGAAGAGGCCTAGCTGAAAAGTGAAGTTACAAACTAGAAAATTTACCCTATTTTACCTCAAACCAGGACACCAACCTTTAGATAATAATCCTTTAACACTATGCAAAGTGCCTGATTTAATCTAAAAGCTATTACTTTTTTCAAGTCACTTACCAATAATCATTGTTAACTAAGTTGTCATCATTAAATATTGCTAAGTTAAAACCTCACAAACACTAGGAAAAGTAAGTGAGACCTTGAAAAGAAAAATGCAGTCAGGGACTAATTCCCAGGTGATTTTTGTCAGCAAGAGCCTCCACTAGATTCAAAGTACTGCTAATTCATTGGAATAGGCCATTACTTGAATTAATCATGGTCTGATTCAGGCTAGTTAAAAGCTAACTGAGTTTAGAAGAATAAAGCAGGTTTGAGGAGCTGAATGGCGTTCTGTCATGTAATATCCTTTTGCTAACATGAGTGGTACCCTCACTTGGTACAAAATGCAACATCCCTTGTAGTTTGGTTTTAAAACTTATTCCCTGTCATGAGCATCATCATCAAATTGACTCACCCTGTGTGGGACTATGAGGCACCACTTCAGCCACATATCTGAAATTGTGCACCCTACTTACTCCCTGTGAGCTTGCTTGTTCAGCAGGAAACTCCTGTGGTATCTGAATTCCCAAGGACAGAGGCTCACGCGTGGGGATGTACAAGCTATCAAACCAAAGGCCATTTTAAGAAACATTGAGAATAAGTTTTGGAGGTTGCCACAAGTCAAAAGAGAAGTTCAATTGTGCAAAAAAAGTCTTAATTCTGCCTCTATTGCAAAAGAGCCACTGCTGTGTGAGTCCCCTTCTGTGCTATCAAAAAAACATTAGATGTACAATAATATGCTTCTCTGCCCATGCCCTTCACTAAAAGGCCAGTAATATGCCTGGGATGTTATTTAATATTCATTAAACTCTCAGAGAGTGCGACACATATATAAGAGAGTCAGTCTTAAACCAGTTGAAAACATTTTATGGGGAACACTCCAGCTTGGTTATATTCTTGTCCTGTGCTGAGAATGATAGCACTATGAAATCTTGTTCTATGACGTGAAATTACATTCATTGTGGTGGGTGTGATAAATCTTTGTTTTGAACATGCAGTCATAAGACCCTCCAGTAGTCCTAGAAACTAGCATCCAGCAACTAGATAATGTTGGGCATCCACAAGGATTAAATTAAAATTGGTCTGGAGCCTTTTTGTCTCAGATTTATTATGAAAATTTATTAATAAAGTCTGTTTTCATATGACCATTCCTTTGTCTGAGCATGTTGTCTCTATTTTCTTGCTGGATGTTCCTGATTATTCTGGTATAAACCACAATGAAATTCATCCACGGGCTGCAGCAGATAATGCTGCTCCTCATGGCTGAAGATACAGGGTACTGATAGTACAGAAGACTGTGATAAATTAACACAATTCATAATTTATAACAGGATAATTAAAATCTGAAATATTGGATCACCAGTTCCTCCCAGTCTGCCATTACAACAACACAGAAGAAAAGCAGAGTTGGCTTAGACTGGAAGGGACTCTGTTTGGAGCCTGCCCATGCAGTTTCCATCTATGGTGCATCTGGCCAAATGAAACCATCGACACTCTGACACTGAATATAATGCTGCTGAAAGTCTTGCATAGGTCCTTACGGGGGGTTCTCTTGAGCTGCTTTTATGTCTCTGTCTCTGACTTCCTTCACAAGACATAGCTTTGTCATGCGTACAGATGGGGAAAATTCCATTCTTTCAAAAGCAGAGAATCTGGCTTGTTTCTATATTACTGTTTATTTTATGACAATGTAACAAAGCCTGTAAATGTTGTTAAGCCAGAGTCAGTATTAGCAATGGAAATAATTACTACCACTTAAACTGACATTTTGTTAATGTTACTGTAACACTGTCTCATGAGTCATGACAGGATAGAAATAAATTTGTCACTGCTGTAGGTCCCTTTCTCTACTATAAGGTCAGTTTCTCCCCTTACAATCATCTACTTAGGTGTCCATAAAAGAACTAATAAACAAAAAACATGCTTGAATATCCTATTATGTGCTGCCTTCCCCGTGGCCAAAGGATTTCAAATGTCATTTTGCTTAGGTAATGGAACAGTCATGTGAAAAATGAGGCCCTGGAGAAGGTACCTTTGAAACTCACAGAAAGGCTCTGTACTACCTCAAGCCATTGAAGAGGTATATTTTTACAGTCTATGCAAAAAAATGAGGATTTCATGGTACAATTGTTGTTTCTTCACAAAAGCAAAGCTTGCTTTCCATCAATTCTCAGCAAATTCAGCTATCCTCTGCCCAAGTTCACCTGTCAATATAGCAGTGCATACAATCCCATGCGGTCCCCTCAGCAGCCATCCATGGTTATTCATTTCTTTGCATTTTTTCCAGGGTGATGACTTCTTATGATTTAAAGGCTTCTTGATGATAAACTGAAATCCAGTGAAACTATGCAAGTGAATAATCAAGAAGCAAGGAGATGCATATTCTATCTGCTGACCACAGGATGTCCTTGCAATGCTCATGCCTAGACCATAGTACATACAAGGGAAGCCACAGGTTATTGGGCTGGTTCATCCTGGAGATAAGGAGGGGAAGAGTAGACCTTATGTCCAGCCATTCTGTGGTGCACAAAAAGACAAAACTGGTAAAAAGCATCCTTTTCCAAGAAAAGTAGAAAAAAACCTGATTTACCTATTTAAGAAAGTTTTCCACAATGAGGGTGCTCAGTCACTGTAAGAGGGTCATGAAAAAAGAATCGCAGAATCATAGAATCA
>VZTY01005843.1:7444-50901 GCA_013400935.1 Turnix velox
GTAGCCCCCTCCAGATATTGAGAAGCTACTATGAGGTTCCCCCTGAGCCTTCTTCTCAAACCCTTACCTGCTTCTTCAGAGAAGGGGCTGAGCTGAGTGTAGCCACAGTGTTTCCTCTTGTCTTTACTGAAGATGCTGTCTATATTCAGAGACTCTCGTTTGGGTCTCCAGGTTGGCCGGTACCTGCTAGATGAGCTGGACTTAGACTCACTACTGGTACTCTCCACCTCCCAGTCTCTTGAGTGAGCAGGCAGGGTTTTGGAGGGTCGTGTCTCTGCCTGATCCACGTTACTCCCACCACGAGGGGAGGTCTGAACCGTTTGAGAAATCTGCTGTGGTCTGCTGTGGATCATGTTGCTCACTGTCTCTTTAAATTCCCTCAGCCTGCTGGTGCTGCTGGATGGTTTGGGGGCAGTTCTGGGGGCTTGTTTCTCCTTCAAGGTTTCTCCTGCAGTTGGATAGAGAGAGATAAAAGGCACAAAAATAACTTCAGATTGAACTTGCAGACTTTGAAAAGTAACAGAATAAAAACACAGCAATGAGAAAGCAAAAAAAATAAACTAAAACCCCCTAGAAATAAGCCAAGACAGGAGAAATCAGATTTATAAGCAAGGAGGAGGGAAATGCAGGTACACACTGAGGCTCTTAAAAGCATGCAAAAAGAGCTATTGATTTTTGAAATAAAAGNAAACCCCCTAGAAATAAGCCAAGACAGGAGGGAAACGCAGGTACACACTGAGGCTCTTAAAAGCATGCAAAAAGAGCTATTGATTTTTGAAATAAAAAGGAGAAATTTCTTGCCTTCACTGTGGTATCCTGATGACTGAGCCTCATCTCCTTTCCTCCGAGAGCGGCTCGAACTCCTCTTGCGGTCTGCCAGAGAGCCCTTTTTGGAAACATGCCTCTGATTGCACTCACTGTCAGTCAGGTGCCCTGGAAGGATGGAAGAGCACAGTCGAGATGACAAGAGCCTTTGGACCCAGTGTTCTGTGCACTAAGAGCAGCACAGCTCTCCTGTTCCTTAGGAGCTGCTCTGACACTAACTGGCAGCTCTGGGTAAGTTTTTGTATCCAAAAGTTTTTGGTTTTGTCTCAGGGAGGGGAGGATGTTCCATTTTTAAGGTCAGAAAAGAGCAATACAGCCCCTCCAAGGACTTATGTTAATGAGAGATCATCAAGGACAGGAAAAAGTTGACTTTGCCTTGTCTTCTAGCAATCCAAGGATACCACTTCCTTGCTATCTGAATACTTGGGTCAGTTTTGACAGCCATGAACACAAAACTCCCTGCTTGACATTACCCTGCTGAATGAAGACTCAAACACATGAAGGAGTTACCACATCACAACAAATTACTGCTCTGTGCTAACTACCCATCTGCACCAAATGCTAAGAGGTCTGAGTTAGCTTCATCTATGGTGAAGAAGCCCAAGTTGACTTCTCAAGGGCTAAGCCAGCTAATTCACATCTGCCACAAGCTAAGAGCAGACACACAGACCATCCACATAGACCCAAGTGACACACAACATCATCCCCTTAGTACATCTCATGTGTCTGAGTACTAATATTTTCTTTTTCCACACAATTTATTCCCCTTTTGTCCATATGAAATATGAATTCAGAGTTCTCTTTATTGCCTTTTCTTAAAAAGTTCTGCTTCTCACACATTCACAGTCCTAAACCTGCAAGCACAAACACACGGCGTGGCTTTACTCACGTGAATAGTCCCAAGCAGAGAGGCAGGATAAGAAGGGAATTTAGAAATAAGCTACAAAGACTTTTCTCTAGTCACCAACTTTCACCTTGCACAGGAAAGGAAAATCTCTGCTACCCAGCCCCTAGCCCATATAGCTGGCTGTTCTGAGCCTTCCCCCTTTCTCTAGAAATTAACATAAAACCCAACAACATTTAAAGCACATTTGACACATTCAGTTGTACCATCATCAGCAGTTGAAAAAATATTTCACTTCAGCTACAAAGATACTACAATAAACCAGTGGGAAGGATTCCAAACAAGGAAAAAAAAAAGCAAGCTACACAAGACTCCCATTTCTATTCACTTGCAAAGCAGAGAGTAATTTTGTAGCCGGATTCTTTACAAACAAGCAGATTACAGCAAAGAAAATAAATTGATGAAGTAAAAGAGAAGGGTTGGCAGAGAGGACAGAAGATGTGCAGCACTTAGGTGGCTGAGCACATACTTCAGGAGAGTTTTGCTTTGCCTTCACAGCAGGGACTATCACACATCTTTTGTGGATTGAAAGGATGGTTTATTTTTTACCTTGGAGGAGTTCCCCTCAAGGTAAAAGAGGCTTAAAATTCTCTAGTTTTGTCCCCCAAAGTTATTTCAACATGACAAGGAGTGCTTGGTTAGCATCCTTCATGTACTGTAACAGAAATTACTTATTTAGTGCTACTGGAGCTAACCATTGAGTCTGCCCACTCTAATTAGAGCCCAATTTAGCCTTGTACAGTGAAGGTTGCCAACTCTGCATAAATATTTTCCCCTTCTTTCACAGATAAATTTTGTTCTAGAGATTTAATAGCTGTGGAGGAGACACCAAGAATTGAAAAGCCTGCAGGACACAGGCTTTGTTGCCCTTACTTGGACCTTCTGAATTAAAGACTGAATCCCACACAATATAAGAATTACAGTTCCAAGAATATTAGTTAATGCCTTATACTATGATTTTTTTGAATTCACTAAAATAACAAGCTAGGATTTCTGAGTACCAAATCATATGCTTAAAAGGTGCCCCTTCCTGAATATACCATTTAAATACCTCACCCTCCAGAGGTGGGATGGGCTTCATAAGCAAACAGTGATATTCAAAGGGAAAGTTTGCTTTCATAGGGGTTTTGTGTGTGTCTGAGAAGATGTCAGAGAAAGAGAATGAAATCAAACAGGTTAAGACAGAACACCCACTGCTCCCTCCCACTGAAATATCTCAGTTGCATGAAGAGGGCAGCCAGAATACGCACATTTTTCACAGCAGCACAGGTTGGGGGGACAAGAGAGGGCTTCTGCAGCCACTCTTCATATCCCCATTCTGAAGTACCCAGGTGCCTGAGGTCATACGACCCACTGGTGATCCTCCCCTGGAGAACGATGTGGGATAGGGTCCAGAATTTTCTGGGTTGGAGTAGTGGGGAAATGGTCATTAAAATGAAGGATCCTGCTCTTGCCCAGAAGGATTCAGTTGGCAGGTCCATGTGGATGGCTCCTTTATAGCCCCACGGATGAGCATTTGATGACAGAGCAGTTGGTAGGAGTTGGCAGACTGACTTTTTTGGAAAGGTTTTGGGTAGGTTAAATAAAAGGGGGAAATGCCCAGACAGGTGGGTAGCTAAGGGGACAGTGACTATAGTAAAGGCTGAGTCGGGGAAGATGATGACAATTGAATTTAGGTGGTGAGACAGGCTAAGCTGAAGGGAATAACACAGGATAGAATCAGTAGGAGAAGGAAGAAAAAGAAAAGGAGAAAGTCACTAAAAATGACAGAACGAAAGGTTACATGCTGAACTTCATGCTTACGTGTCTGCAACCATCCCCCTGCTGTGCCTTTTCTGCTGACTTCTGCTCAGCAAGTTTTGCAGGGAGGAACCTAATCCAATAATCCCTGTGCCACCAGAATCCTTAATTTTGTCCTCTTCGTACTCTGAAGATGAACAAACTTTGTTTCCTCATCACTCAAATCCTGCTCCAACTTTCCCTTCTCTCTCACACTCTGCCTAGGACTATGACTGAAACCTACAACTTTATTTGCTAAACATGAGAAGTACTGTAGGGCAAGATAAATCCATTTATTAGCAGTTATTTAGATTTCTTATGATGAAGAGAGTGCTAAAAAAGCCAAATTTAAAACCATTTTTCTGCAATTTGATGTGGAAAATAGTTGTACCATATATTGTTTCAAATAGAGTGAGTGGCATAGTACAACAGAGCAATTATTTTGCTACTAAAACTACAATTCTAAAAAGCCAGAGAGGTACAATAGCTGTTGACACTCTGCTGCAACAAACAGCTGATTCAACTGTTCTTCTCAGAAAGTCTATTTAAAGTACAATAAAGTAACTTTTCAAACAGAATTAACACAAAGTATTTCCAGTGCTGGGAAAGTCTGACCTTAACTCATTCACTGCTTCTTTACAAGTGACATCAGAAGCAGAAACAGGCTGAGTAAGGTCACTGGGCATCAATAATAGTCTTCAGACTTCCAGTTAACCTCTTTTCAGCTAAAGAGTGTTCAGGCAATTGTTTCAGCTGCCCAAAGCAACATATGGACAAGATTGTTTCCTCACTGCAGATTCTTTCTTAGTTTGCTTCCATGGCAGGGGCAGGAAATCATGTTTTGCTTTCCCCTAATTCAGTAGATGCTGCCAACACCCACTTACACAGAAAGTCCTTATTGTCCAAGTATAAGAGATTCTGGTGATGAAAGAGCCTTTCTCAGAAAGCTGCAGCCCCTGAAATGAAGGAACTGCCCAAAGACAAGTAAGGAGCACACACAACACTGACCAAACCATACAACAGCACCACACAGACTCCAACTTACATGATGAACAGAAATGACTGTGGATAACAGAACACTTGTCTGTAAATATTTTTTGGCTATTTAGATAAATGCCTACAGAAGCCAACAAGACATTAAAAATCACCCTTATTTTTTGTGAATGCCAGTACTTCATCATAAACCAAAAACATTTAGGATACTAAATGCTGTTCACTACTCTGTTACAGGTTGTATACATGGAGATCTTTCACTGGAATCCACCATAGTCATCACATCTAACTATGATCACACAGATAGAACAGTATCTTATACCTGTGTCCCTGCTGCTTTGGGAAGCTGCATCATTCTCCACATTGTAGATGACTGTCCCCTGGGAGTCAGAGGAGAAGTGACTGACCACAGACTCGTAGTGTGTCTGTTTGTAAGGGTAGCTGTCTGTGGAGGAATCTGTCCTGGTATCGCTTGAGATGGAAGGTTCTCTCCCTGGGGAAGGAAGGAATCAATAGCAAATATCAATCTTTTGGCTATTACAAAACTCAGGAGGGGCTTAAAAAGAAAGACAACAGAGGAAACTACACAAAAGTCAACAAGAAAAGAGTATCAGAGAAGGTGTTTAAGGCCAGGCTGCAAAAGGGTTAAGATGGGAGGTGTCCCTGCCCATGGCAAGGGAGTTGGAACTTGATGATCTGTAAGTTCCCTTCCAACCCAAACCATTCTATGATTCTATGATTCCAGGATGCCAAAGCTTATGGGAAAGGTTCTCTTCTTTGGAAGGAGGTAAAGAAAGACATTCCTTCCTCAATATCTCTCTGACACCTCCAAATTCATCAAATCCCTTTATTCTGCAAAACTGAACTAGGTCTATTGTACCCAAAGCACACATTAGTATCACAATGAAGTTATTGTCTATGAATTTTTGACACTGCTAAGTGTAATTAAATACTTCCCACTTTTTTTTCCAGGACAGGAAGGCAAGTTTATACATTGCAAGACATCTTGTCAAGTGAGAGGTGAAGGTCATCTTAGCAGTGGTTTTATTTGTATATATTTTTTAAAAAAGAGTTAAGAGATTTATTTTATTACTGGTAGATTGTCAACACATAAATAAGGTGACAACAGATATTCTCTACAGATTCACTGACCAGGAAGCATTGTTAGCTACTGCACAGGAAAGCCATAAAGTATTCTTGGAATTACAGTTGTATAAATAGGCTAAAAATCCTGGAAGAAAGGTTGAATTTCTGGTTTAAGTCTAGCCCAGCTGTTCTTGGCAACTCATAAACCTGTCTCTAATTCAGGATATTCTCAGCAAACATCCAAAAATAGAAACAATCTTCCTCTGCAAAGCCATTATACTGCAAACTTAGATCCAGCTTTTATTTTCACACTATCTGGATTGCAGCTGCACATCTTTCTCAAAATCTATCTATTGTCCTTTCAATGAGGCTTCAATCCCCAGTGGTGTGAATAAAAGACAATCCAAAGCAACAATATAGGATGGACTGTTACTGTCTCCTTTTTTTTATTAAATAGAATGGTATTCTTAATATTTCTTTTCCCTAACTTCCCTCTCAAGTTTGATTCTGCAGCTTCCTTAAATTTTTATATGTTTGTGCATGTTTGGTCCTGTTCCCTTCTTGTTAAAACTGCTGATGGATTTATGAACTCAGCCACTGAAGCAATCAGTTATTGTTCCTCTCTATCTTCACATCACAACAGGTCCTCGTTTTTTTTTTTTCTTACCCCTTCAAGCTTCTTTCTCCAAACCTTACTGAGAAAGATTACTGCCAAACCAACCAAGAGAGTCTTGCACTGAGAAATAGATTCAAAGATGAAACCCTGGACATTCTCTTGAGCATTCTAGATCAGCTTTGATAAGCAACAACAACATCTGCTAACAAAAACACATCCAAATCAGAAAAGCTTTTCATGTACAGTATTACAGCATGAAGACATAAGGCAAATAGTGCAGGCTGCTTACCAGAGTCTTCACTATCATAGCAAGTCCTGCTGTATTGCTGCAAATCCACTTGAGGGGGCAAATCTTGTGTTGACACTGGAGTTCCTCTTGGATCTGCATACAGCAGCAGCAAGGGCTGATAGTGGCCCTTGATGCACTTCATCACAACATCCTTCCATTTGGGGCCAATCTGAATTAAGAAGAAGAATTAATAACTGCACAAGATTTTCTGATATCATTCTCATAATATCTCACCAACATTAGGGTGAGTAACCTGGTCTAGTGCAGGATGTCCCTGCTCACTGCAGGGGGTTGGACTTGCTGGCCTTTGAAGGTCCCTTCCAACTCAACACATCCTATGATTCTATGAAATTCTATGAAAAGCGAAAAAAAACCTGCAGTTTTGCTGCAGAGAAATGTGACTGTGACCAAATACAAGGATTAGAGCTTTCCCTTTGAGACCCTGCTTGGCATGACTGCAGGAGAAAATTTTCCTCTCTCATCTCTGAGCTTCCATGACTAGAAGGAATAAAAGGAGAGCAGGGAGGAAATAATGCCAAACAAACTAATGGAATGTAATAACGGTGTGCCAAGATCCCAGCACTGGTATTTGTAATGTCAAGGATCTCATGCTTGGTGAAAAGGACCAAAAAAAAAAAAAAAGAAAAAAAAAGCACAAGCAGAAGTGGAAAATTTGTTGTTGGCAGGAAACACTGGGGAAGGCTGGCATCCAGATAATTCAACAAAGAACCCCAAAAGCAGGCCCTCAGTAGCTACACCACATGTCAGCAAGGCAGAGAGATGTATTTTAGCTGTAGGTTTTCAAACAGCAGCATAAAAGCAAGACTGGAAGCCAGCAGAAAAAAAAAAAAATAAGGCTTCTGGGATTTCTGCTATGTATTTTTTGAGAATGCTTTACTTTGCTTAGACAGAGGAGTTAGATCTCCAGAGGAGAAATAGCCAAGATTTCTTAAAACCTGGAGAAAACAGGGTGGATCTACATACAAGTGGCTAAAAAGTGTCTGGTGCTATTCATCTAAACATTATTCTCTCACCTCTTTGACATGAGCATCATCAAAGTACATCCACTTGCGGATTTTAGTTTGGAAGAAAAAGGTAGAATAGTGTTTTCCATAGTAACAGATCATTCCCACCAAATACAGCTCTGAGTGTTTTGCTCTGTCATCGGTTACTCTGAAGAACAGCTTCAATAAGGGGAAAAAAAAAAAGCAAGAAGAGATTAATTAAGTGCCCAGAACTTGACATATTGCTTTATTTTTGAGGACCTTGAAGTACTACAGAGAGGTGTCACATTTTTAATTCAAAAGATAAAACACCAAGGCAATAAATGCTGGAGTAATTAACCAATGTTTAAGCAAATCCAGTGGATATAAACCAGAAAGACTTCTATCAACTCACTAAGTGCTTGAGAACAGAGTCAGGCTTGGAGATTGTGGCTGTACTTTAAGGAATACATTTACAACAACAATGCACTTATCTTTTCAGAGTTTGGAGTGTGGTTCTATTGTGAAAATTTGTATTCTCTGTGTCATGCTTGCCCATTCTATCAAATACTGTTTAAAGCATTCATTCCTCTCTGCTTAGTGGAAACAAAGTGGTTCTAACAGTGAACAGTGGCATTTGTTCTGAATTAAGCAAAGATAAATTCACAGCATCACCAAATAAAAGATAAATTGAAGATGGTCAAAAGAATTCACCACACACCAAAAAAAGGTCTTCTGACTATTGAATTGACCACGTTCTACTTAAAAATGCAAAGGACTATTTTTTTCAGTGCATTAATGTTTTACTATGCAAGGACCACACTGTTTTACAATGATACACCATTAACTTGCACTAATTTTTGTATACTGGGCACTAGACAATGCATTTTTTTAATGTATGTGTAAGAACATACATATTTTATTTATTTTAACGTAATTTCAACAATGCTACAGTAAGAGACAATCAGGTATACCAGTAAACCAGGTCTAGACAAATCAGCTAATGTAGAATAGCCAAGTCCTCTAGGGGAGACATTTCTGGATCCAACATTGATTTAATGTATCATACAGTCACACAGTGGAGCCACCATCTCTCAAAACCTTCTCAGTTATTTATAATTCTGGAGTGTTATAACCACACACTTCAATGCAAAGAGGATTTTAAAAAGCTCTTCTATTTGTGGAAAATGAAAAGGGAAAAGGTGGCAACCTTTTATTTTTCTCAAATCACCACTACTACAGACTACCATGAGAAAAAATTCTGTGTCAAAATCTCCAAAAACTCACATCTCCCAGTTTAAGGCAAGTGCCCAGACTGTGAATCACATCCTCAGCCAGGTCAGAGTGGTCTGAATCCCAAACCAAGCCAATGGTGATGATCTGTGGGGAGTTCATCAGCACCCGGCGAATACGGATCTTCTCCCCGCAGTTACTCTGAGGATTTAATATTTAATATTTAAGGTGACACTATATTCACATGCAAGGGTCAAAGTACAAGCATTTCCATGGATTACCCTACAAGCATCCCCATGGGTTACTTCACACTAAACCTATCCTACTCTCAAACTGTCTTTTACTACAGCTAGCTAACATCAGCATCTTCTGCAAGACAGAGGGAATACAGTAGCCCCATAAAAATCTTCCCTTAGATGATTTTCAGGCCACTGTTACCTAAGACTCAACAGAAAAAAAATTACCCAAATAGGTAAAAAAGGGAAGGGGGAAGCAAGTTATCTTGTTCTTTCACGGTTTACTCAAACAAAAGAATGTCTATTTATTTTCCATGCTTTTTTATTAAATAACTGGACTTAAATAACAATACAACATCTTGATTTCCTTTCCTCAGAAAGGTGACTATTTGAACAAAAAAAGTTAAGAAAAGGTGTTTAAGGCCAGGCTGGATGAGACACAACAACCTGGTGTAGTGGGAGGTGTCCCTGCCCATAGTATTGGGGTTGGAACTAGATCTTGAAGGTCCCTTCCAACTCAAACCATTCTATGATTCTAAAGAAAAGGAAATTATGTTTTAATAGAGACTAAAAGTCAATCCTTTAGAGTTCTAAGTTACAGAAAGTGAGGGGGAAAAATGGAAAACATTAATGCTGCCCCCAGGGAATAGGCACAGAAGACATTCCTGTTGGAGCCTGTGTTGCATCACCATGGACTGGTGAAGCCTCCAACAGAAGCATCTGATGAAGCAGCAATTAAGCAGCTGCTTCCTGCCCTACCTAGTAATCAGTATGTTAAAAACTCTGATGATAACTCTTCTTGAAGACTTATCTAAAGCCCTAGATCTGGGCATAGTCAAATTATATGGCAGAACAAGATATCAAACTCTTGTTTTAGAAATTAAGCCCTTATGTTCCCCCCCCAAAAAAAAAGGATGATTTTATGTTTACATGAAAATTTTTCTTAACTCAAATGATACACAGTCTTGGTTCAGCTGAATCTTGTCAGACTTTTACTGCATAATAGAATGGAAAAGTTCTAAGAATAGCAGCCTGTGATTATCAGCTGGACACACAGTAATTTTTTTGAAGTGGTTAAACACCAGTCATCACCCACAATAACTATGGCCTGCACCTTCTGGTCAACATCTCCCACACTCTCAACAAACAACCTTGCTCAGAAAAGCAAATCAATACTCCCCACCAATTTTTTTTGTGATAATTCCTGCCTCTGCTGTAGCTCTTGCAGACACATTCTAGAGCCTGTAGATTGTGGATGTCCCCTCCCTGGAAATGTTTAAGGCCAGGCTGGATGAGGCACTGAGCAAGCTGGTCTAGTGGGAGGTGTCCCTGCCCATGGCAGGGGGGGTGGAACTAGATTATCTTTAAAGGTCGTTTCCAACCCAAACCATTTTATGATTATATAAATACTGGACTAAGGATACTCACTGGACAGTTTCTCAGGTCTCCCATAGTGCTGGCATTCTGCAGCAGCTCTCCAAACATATCTGGAGTGGGTTTCTCTCTTCTCTCCAGCATACAGATAGCTTGATTGCTTCAGTATATAGAAAGAACAGAAAACAAAAATTTAAGAATAAAATAAAAAACACAAAAAGTACATTGGGTAAATACGTTTCACTTAAATTTTATGAAAGGTTAAGAATCTTAAAATACAAAAAGCTTTTTGTGCTCAAAAATGTCTTACAGAAAAACCACAGAATTATCAAGTGTGAATAAGTTCATCTTGGAAAAATGTACATGAGTCCTTGCCACTGCACTTGTCAGACTGAGAATCATAAACAAGGAGACACACTGATCCATGCCTAAACTGATAGCTTCTGCTCCACTAAATCCTCATCTTCTTTATCACAATTATCCAAGCTCCACCAGCTTTTACCAAGCCATGTTCTGGATATTTAATCTTGTCAAGGGAAAGATCAAACTGCAACACCATTTAAAAAAAAATAAAAAATAGAGAGATAATATCTCTTCCATGTAAGAAACTCACCAGAGTGATGTTGTGGAAATATAATGTACCATCTGAATGAAAGGTAATGGGTCAGAGGTGGCTCCACAGCTGGTACAAACACACTAAAGCAAAAGAAAACATAAAAAACAAAGATTAAAAAGGTATTTCCAGAGCTTTTTATGTTTTTCACCATGGCAATACATGCCTTAGAAATGAAAATTTGATACTTGAGAACCAGTGATTGGTACAAAGCAGGTATCATTACCTCACCTGCTCAAACAAGGTCATAGCAAACTTCTGATGGGAGACACAATGTGGGGCAGTGCAAATATCTTCCTTTGTCTCATCTGCAATGTGGAAGTGAATTCGCATTAACAGGTTTTCCTAGCAAGAGAGAGGAAAAAGAAGGCAAGAAAAGCATTACATCACTTCAAATGTAAGTAAAAATTAAAGCATAAATAAAAAAAAAAAATCATGTTAGATGCAACCACATTCTAAGCGTGATTTGCAGAGACAGAAGCCTCTTGATAATGTTTGAAAGTTGCTTTGTATACAAAGAAGGTGACATATTATCATTTATTTTATCAAATTATCATTTATTTTATTTCCAACAACAACAACTAAAGATCCTGTCACCAATTGTGCTGTCCAGTCCTTAAGGCTGGACTTGACCCATTGCAAGAGGCAAAGCAGCCACTAATTTACCCTCATCAACACAGAGCAATCCCAATCTATTTCAGGAGCTTTGAAATATGGCAAATCAGTTACATTCTATCAAAAAAGGGAAGAATAAATGGAGACTCAAGCTAAATTCTGCAAGAAATAAAAACACTGAGCATCTTCTAGTTATTATTTCACCCAACTCCAGCTCTTTCCAAGATCCCCAGAGCTGTTATCCTGAAAATCTCCCTCCTATCACTGTTGCAAACATTAAGCTGGGAGTGCCAGAAGTCTACTGACACCTCTTCCAGCAGCACCCTTCCTCCTCAAGATCACCAAGGGCTGCCTGGATGGTTTATAAGCCTGAAATAAGCAGGTCAAGATTAGTTATTAGGCAAAATAGCTGTGACCCTATACAATTTCCCCTTGAACTTTAGAATCCAAGTGGTTTCTGCCATTTAAATTAAACCTCTGCCTTCAGGGATGAAAAGGTTAACTAAGTGAAAAGCTCTGGAATTATCTCTGCCTTAAAGCCTAACCTCAAAAAAGAAACTTGTGCCCATTTCAACTGTGCTTGTGCCAGTATGGTTAACCTAACAAACCAGCTTGTGGTGACACCCACAGCAGAATTAGATGGGCTGGTGAGATTAGCTTTCTCAAGCAAGAAATGGAATCAAAAGCTCCCCATGTTCTATCTCCTACAGAACTCCAAGTACTGGACTGCAGACCAAGATTTGAAATAACCTCACATGGGGTCTTGCAGGGGGTCAATGGAATCTATTTCACTTTCAAGATGACTTGGTATTAGCTACTTCCATTTATAGCAAGCTCATTAAACTTGAGGGCTGCAGCTCCTCTGCTGCAAGGACAGGCTGAGAGAATTGGGGATGTTCAGCCTGGAGAAGAGAAGGCTGTGGTGAGACCTCATATTGATCTCCCAGAGCCTGAAGGGGCTACAGAAAAGATGGGGAGGGGCTGTTTGCCAGGGCATGGACCCACAGGACAAGGGGAAATGGTTTGAAACTAGAGCAGAGCAGGGTTAGATCAAACATTAGGAAAAGGTTCTTCCCCATGAGGGTGGTAAGACACTGGGACAGGGATGCAAGGCTCATGTAAAAGCCATCTCCCAACCACAAACGTGAAAAAAACAGAATTAAAAGAAAATTATCAGATGGATCACAAATACAGCAACAGAGGTATCCTGAGATAATCCATTTTACTGTTTCTTACCTCACTTAAAAACATAAACAACTGTGATGGGTTGTGTTTGGTTTGTTTGTAAACTTTAACTCTCCCTTAGTGTTTGTAATAGCTTCAGAATAACTAGCAAACAAAATGTCCTTTCACCCTTTTGAGGCAATCCTTAAAATCCTAAAAGGATCCCTCTTCCAGTGTAACTTTTTTTTATGTAATTCATATTCAAAACACTCTTGAGATTGCAAGCATCCCACATGCAATAATAACTGTAAAAACAGATTAACTGATGTCTCCATTTCAAAATTACTACTGATGACTCTCAACCCAAATAACAGTTCCCAAATGGATCACTTCAAGCCTCAATGGATATCTCCATGGGCTGTTTGAGGCCACACATGCAAAGACTTTTGGAATTTGGGGAGAAATGAAAAACAAATAAGCAAACAGCTGCCATAGAAGGGGGTTTGGTATCTCTCAAATCAATTTGCAGTGACACTCACAAAACATTCAGCAGCATCATCCATGATGCCCAGCTGGAAGCGTTGCTCATCCTGGAACGTCTTGGCAAGAGCTGTGCGTAGGGCATCAGAAGGCAGCACTTTCTCACTGCTACATTGAAACTGGTTGAAGATACTCTGAGCAAGAAAACAAAAAAAGATATCAGCCACTGCATTTTCAAAACATTACTCAATCTTTCTGAAAAAAATCCTAAACCTTGAACTCAATGTTGGTCAAACAACGCAAGATATTTGTATTGTACAGAGATTATCTATTCCTGGCATGCTGGTAAATTTATGAGCCAAGACAAAGATGAACAGGAGCAAGGGATTTTTTTCAGCCATGAAGAACACTTTCTGGTTATGTCACATGCCTGAGCTCTCTATTAAAAAGCAGCTCATCTTCTACCATATCTCTCTGCTTCCAGATGCTCAGAGGTTTGAAGACAGCAGTAGAATCAGGAAGAACAAGCCCTCTTTAGGAGGAATAAATTGCCAAAGTTGCAGCTAGTACTTCCCCAAATACCAAGTAAAGATTATCTACAACCACACAGTTGACCTGTCACCAGCTGTCTCCCTGAGAGTCATCCAAATCCGGAAATTCCTTTACCATCACAGGCAATCCATTCAAATCTGGAAATTCCCTAACTGTGGGGCCACACTTGGCTTGTTACCATCCATTTCTTCCAAGTTTCTTCCAACTGGCAGCTTTGTGACCTTTTAGTACAGTTCAGAGCTTTTGACATATAAAGAAAATCAAGACAAAAGCCTGCAGAGTGGAGTGGTCTCCCAAAATAATCTCTTCCAATTTGAGAAGTGTGGGGAATCAACATGAACTTTTCTGGAGTTCCAAAGGGAAACAATCTGAAGTTTGAGACTAGGAACCTTTATCATACAACTATTCAAATGAAAAGCTGGCTTTCTACTTCAGAATGCTAAAATTCACATCCACAGTCATAAATTGGGTTGTTCTTCATTTGCTTGGAGAATAAAGATAGCAATTACTCTTTGAGGTAACTCGTGGGACTCATGTTTTAGAGTTCTTTTAAATTTTAAAGATCTGGAACAGTGAAGTATCCACGAATCCCTCCATAATTTACCAGATCTGCTTCAAATTATCAGTGCTTGGAATCTATTTTCTCCTCAGGAAAAAAGTATTCCATTTATTTGGGGTAAGATGACATCTGCAGCTCATATCTAGCCATACTGGTGAAACAAACTCCAGACCTGATCCACAGGCACATATGATGTTTTAATCAAGCATGTAGAAGCAGCCTGGCATGAGAATAAATTGATGGCTGTAGACAACAGGCAACAGTTACTTAATCAGATCAGTGTCCATGCTCTGTGATTTTGAGCTGTCCTTGGAAGATTTCTGAGATCTACTTTTGCTCTTCTGGCATCATTCAGAAGTTTCTTCTGGATGGAAATATTGCTGCAACTCCAGTGCTGTGGCATTTATTTCAAAGAACAGAATTCCCCTTCAAATGCTTTACTATTTTTGAAATAAACAGGTTCTACTTTTTAGCAAAAGCTATAAATATTAGCATGGCCTGCTCCCATCCTTTTCTCACTTCTCAACATATCAATATTATTCTTGCTGCCACTCACCTGTGACAGGATTTTTATTTTTCAAAACTTTGTCTTCATTTTAATATTGCATCTTGCTCCATTCTCCATCCCTGGAAACATTCAAGGCTCTGAACAACCTGATCTAGTGCAGGATGTCCCTGCTCACTGCAGGGGGTTGGACTAGATGATGTTTGAAGATTCCTTCTATGACTCTACAGTTCCTGATATCACATCTCCAACAGCACACTCTTCTCTTGACACATTTCAATAAATATTCCAGCTCCAAAGAATCATTTTTTCTCTCATGCAACCATATCACCCTCCACCCACAGCATTTCCATCAGTTCACCTTCTTCCCCACATTTCCTCATTTTACAGTTGCCAAGAATTCCAGCTCTACTTGGTTTTGTGTCTTTGGATCTAATTTCAAACTTTTAAGCCTGACAACAACCAAAATAAATTTCCTTTAATCCTCTCTTCTATAATCTCTCTCCCAATTTTCACTCACACTCCACCCCAAATGTTAACACAAGGTCTCTAATGTGGACTGGGCAGTCCAAAAATCAATTTAAAAGATAAATTTTCTGCAAGTTTTGTTTAGGAGAGAGTCAGGGAAAGAAATATGAATCACACAGTGTCCACATCAACTATGGGGCAATTTATTAGTTATTTGAGGAAGACCAGAAGAGGTAGTTATTATTTGGAAGCTTCAAATACCAGTTTATTAACTCAGGAAACTGAAATTATACTTCAGTTTCAATTGGGATACTTTAGTTTCAATAACAGCAAGTGCCAATTGAGGAAAGAAAAAGGTTTTAACAATGAAATTACTTATTTTATGTATTTTTACTACTATTCTACCATGAAATACTACTCTGATCTGAAAAAAAATAAAAACCCCACAAAATGAGGATGAAATGTTTGCAACTAACTCATTACTGTTTTAACCACGTAATGAACTTTTCATAACAAATTCCTCCATCTCAAGTCACTTAAAGCCATGAAAACACAGATATTCCTCTCCATAGACATTCCACTTCTTTTAAAGCCTTCTAATTCCCTATTGTTCTTGGTTTTCATCTTAGAAAACAAGACCATTTCTGCACAGAAAATTCACATTCTTCCTGCTTTTGTTGCACATGACTGAACTACAGAAAAGCCCAGCCCCTACTGGAATTTATCAATCAATAGAGCATTCTTCTTTGCAAGCTACAAAAAACACTCTGTCCCATATCCTGGCACTATGGAGCCCCCAGTACAATCCCTGGAAGGAGAACAAACTCTCTGTGGCGTGCTCGGTACAGTGGACGGATTTCCCCCTTCCTGCCCTCTTCCAGCTGTGATAAACAAACACCAAAGCAAAGCCATGCTCTAGAAAAAAAAGGCAACTAAAACACAACACAGTAGACTTCCACATCAATAATAAATCAAAAAAGCTGTTGGGAGTGTTAGGGCAGGCAGACCAAGCAGCAGTAAGGACAGTTTGTGTACTAAAAATAAATTTAAAAAACCCCCCACTTAATGTCACTTCATAAGGAACTACATTTGGGATTCCAGCACAGTCTGCAGCTCACCCTTGTCTTTTTATAGCTGCTGATGTAAAGTTCCCTCAGCATAATCAAAGTACATCTGGAATGATTTCAAGCTTCATTCTGTAGCCACATAAACACTGTCAGGTAGCAGGTTTTAAAATTCCTTCAGTGATTTGTGCAATGGATGTCTTCAATATGGCACAAAAATAAGATGTGATTTGCTATCAAGTATGACTTCATCACCTACTGATTCCCTCATGTTACAAAAAAAAACCCCCAAAATGACAAAGCATATTTATAGAGCTGGTTGAGTACTTACAGTAAATACCATGCATGACATCAGAATCCCTAGAAACAGTTGCAGCAAGCCAAGAAAGTGTGGAAAAAACTACTTTGGTGTTATTCAAAAGCTAAATTTAGCCTGGTGAAGATCATCATCCTCTAAAGTCAATGGGAAGAGAATGTCACCTTTGGAGCAATGGGTCAAAGTAAAGTAGGAGCATGATCCCTCCCTGCCCAGCACAGGAAGGCATCTAGGGTCTTATGAAGGATACCTGTAGTGAAGGGAGGACATAAGGTGGACACCTCTGCCCAGGTACTGCTCTTTTCCCAGACAAGACTGTAATCTTCACACCAGCAGGCTTTGGAGAAGCATAAAGATGTCCTGTCTCCTCCTTGCTTGGTCTGGAGAAGTATTTTGGGCAGACCCACCCAACAGCATGCAAGGCTAATTAAGGAATTCTGCACACAGTTTATTAGTTTAAATGTTTTAAAAGCAGCACAATTAATGTCTCAGGCCAGATTTCCCTTTGCTGTGATGAATCTGAATACACACATTAATCAGATACCATAAATATTTCTGTTCAATGTTATTAAAAAAAAAAAGAAGGTTTGAATTTCTTTCCAAAGTTTTACCTTAAGAGCACAGAAGATGCAAGAATCACCCATACACTTGTGTGTTGTGATCTGCCTGAAACTGCGACGAAAAATATCCAGGTGCCAGAGAACCTGAAAGACAAAACCAGGTACAGATGATTTTATTAATATATGAAATAAAAATGGATCACCAACAGCTCATGCATTGACAAATACACACAGTGCCAAGCCTGGCCTTGAATATATTCAGCAATGGGGCCTCCATCACCTCTCTGGGCAACCTGGACCAGTGTCTCACCACCCTCATGGGGAAGAATTTCTTCCTAATGTCCAATCTAACCCTGCCCTGCTCTAGTTTCAAACCACTGCCCCTCATCCTGTGGCTTCAGGGGCAAAAAGCTCCTCCCCAGCTTTCCTGTAGCCCCTTCAGGCACTGGGAGGCAAGTATGAGGTTCCTCCTCACTATTCTATTCTACAGGCTTAACACCCCCAATTCTCTCAGCCTGCCAGCACATAAAAGCAAACAGGTTTTTATATATGTTCTTCTGGCATTATCAAGAGGCAACATCTGCTGTAATAGCATGAAGTTTTATTCTAAAGTTTTACCACTAAATCTGTGCATCTTGGCTAATTATCTATACTCGTTATCTACAAAATAGCAACAACACAGACTTCTGAGGTGATCAACAATCAGCTTTTTATATATAGCAAGGTGGGTTTAGATGAGACATTAGGAAGAAGTTATTCCCCATGAGGATGGTGAGGCACTGGAATAGGTTGTCCAGAGAGGTGGTGGAGGCTCCATCCCTGGAGACACCCAAGGTCAGGCTTGCTGAGGCTCTGAGCTACCTGATCTAGTGCAGGATGTCTCTAAAAGTCCCTTCTAACTTTGTGACTCCATGATATTATCCATTTGGTTCTGTCCATTTTGACTTCACCTAACTGGAACTTTCTTGTAAGGCTGAGTGCCACCAGCCTTTCAGGAGGCAGAAGTTCCCACTGAAAGAGGACCTGACCTAAATCACATCCTGCCAGGTTCCGGAGAGAACAACAAGGTCCAAGGCTGGCATGTGACAGGGTAAATGCTTCATTAGCCTACACAGAGAGACCAAATTTCTTCTTTCTGATTAATATCTCCAGAGCAACTGGTTAGAAACAGAAATTAGCACTCAGAAAAACAATGCACTGGTTTTAAGGAGGGTTTCCAGCTGAAACAAGTTGTTAACTAACCCCCCAGCACACAAACATTACCTACAATTAGGTTTTAAATCACCTTTATTGACTATGTGATTTTTAAAGTTCCCCAAAACTTCAAAAGTTTTATGGGTATGTTTAGACTTAAATTCTCCCCATACTTAAGCATCTGGGAGGCAACATCAGGCTTAGAACTATCTGATTACACACAGCATTCCTGAAGAACTACTGCAGACATCACAAAAGGACCAAAAAATAATACATTTAGGAATGAGTCCAATTTTCTGTTGTAATAGCCTTTGGAGTTTTATCTTGAATGTTTATAGAAACACTTCATACTGAAGAGTAACAAACATTCAAGAACCTCTCAGACTAATGCTGAATGCTAAAAAAATAAGATTAAAAACACCAGAAGCATGTTTTATTAAATTATTACCATCTTGTGGTGTTTTTTAACCCAATTGTAAATATTTTTGGTATCCTATCTCTTGATTTTCATAAGCAAATAGTTTATGTAGAAGAGTAAAGGCCAGTTTGTAGCCTTTCACCTTCCTGTATGGCACACAAATGATGTCAGGCTCTACTTAATTCTAACTTAGGTCCAGTAAATTTGATAATAGCAGGCAACCAGTGATTGCACCTTACAAATTAATAAAACCAATTAACATTGTAGATCACTTTTACTATAGAAAGTTCCCTTTGTAGCCAAGCCCTGTATTTCATGGCATATTAAGCCTACTGAAGATCACTGCTGTTCTCTCTTTGCATTATTTGCATCATGGTGTTATCTTGAAGATTAGGTTAGTTAACAATCTAATTGTGCTCACAGAGGAAAAAAAAAAGGAAAACCAACAAATAAAGTGACACAGTCTGTGTTACACACACAAGTCATACAAAGGGGGAAGGAAAGGGTGGAGAAAGTTTTGAACCCTGCAGCCAAAAGGACTGAATCTCAAATGTCAGACATTAAAAACATCTACATGCTGACCAGTTGCAGCAGACACACCACTCCACTAACATTTCTGACACAGAAAAAAGGTTTTCCTTCTAAATCAAAAGGTAAAAACTCAATCATCTAAACTAAGCTACAAATTAGCAGCTAGAAAGAAAGTTGGGCTGTATAAAGAGGATTTAGTATAGTCATTATCAACCCTTGAACTTGATTTGCTCTACAAAAGAGTTGAATTTACTGTTAAGGAGCAGAAATAGTACAGGCTGTGCACTACTTTATTACTTTAAAATCAATTTTCTTCATATATTTTCATACATGGCTGCCATATCACAAGTTTACACAAGAGATTTGAGCACACTAAGTGATGACCATGTAAATACTACCTATTTCACCAGGAAAGTCTGAAAATAAGAATTTTCCTATAACTAAATTATCACATTTGCAAACATAGCTTCATTCTATTTATGCCCACAACCAGCAGTCCAGCCTGGCTTGACTACCTCATTTTTGCACAGACAATCCTCAGAAAGTACTACAATAGAAAGAACAAAAAAAGAAACATTTTTCCTTATGTGCTCTTACCTGTAGTGCACTATTCAGGAAACAACTGTTCTGTCCTGGCTCGTTGCTGAGACCTTTACTGGGTGCTATTGAGGTTGTATTTCGTGGAGTAAACATGCCTTGTACATTCCCTCGACCCACAGAAAAGTAATTTCTTTTCCAAGACATCTTCTTGTTTGAGCTGTACAACAGGCAGGTTCAGGCTGGCAGAGTATTTGCCTGGATCAGAACCTTCTTTCCCCCAAATTCAATATTGCAACAGCATCCAATCTTCTTTAAATTATAGTTTAAATAGAATTCGTCCTTTCACAGGGTATAAAAGCAGGTTGCTTCTTTCAAATCCAGCCCAGGATGCTGTTTTTCATTTGATGCTTATGTATGCAAAAACCTCTTTTATAAGCAACCACATACAAAGTCTGCAGAGGGAAGGATCCATGGTCCTGCAAGCTCATCTGTTCTGCTGCCTCTCCCTTCTCCAAGCAGGCGTTGATTTTAGGGAGCAAATAGCAAATTAAGGAGGTCCCAGAACTGAGAGGAGACAAACACCAGCTACCTCCCACACCTCAAAAAAAATCCAACCCAAACCTCAGCTTCTCTAATCCTTTCATAATCCTCCTGCAGAAGATGGGAAAAATCCAATTAGTGAGGGAGCAGAGAAGCCAAAATCAAAATAAAACCTTGGCAGCTCCCTTTCAGTTACATCCCTCTAGGGTGATGAAAGAGACATCGTCCTCACGGGGGTTAAAGGAGAGACTCCGGGACTTGAGAGCAAAGAGGTTTAAAAGCAGCAGAAAGTCCTCAATCTAGTTTCTTCTAATTCTGCTTGTGATCTTCAGAAGTTTCTTCTCCTGATCCTCCTCTTGCAATCGGAATGTCCAGCCGTGCCAGAAAGCCTGAGAGAGAAAAATAATCAAAGGCTTGCGTCATTTAATTACTCTCTTGGCTTTGTGGTGTCCTGCCAAGAGCAGCGTTGCCTCACCTCCCACAATACACTCAATCTTCTGAAACAAAGCAAAAAATACAAACCTTCCTCCACCCAAGGAGTAAAATAACACTGAAAGGAACAGAGAATTCCAAGGAAAGGGTGTAAGAGGGCTGGAGTATGTTGGAGATGTTAAAGTTAGATTAAAAATGAAAATACAACCTTCACTTGAACTCTGGGGCAGAGTAACCTTCAGAATTTTGAAGTTAAGTTTCTTCAAGATACCTGAGTTATTCAAACAGTAGTAAGAGGGTTTGTGATTGTAAGAATACAAGGTAGCACCTCCTTTCCACCCTTGGAATTACTCAGCGTTTCCCCTGACTCAGCAACCACAGCCCCCTCCAAATTCTCTTAATCAGAAACTATGTATAACACTATAAAAACTTACTTAAATTCAGGCATAGGTTATATACAGTATTTTCCTAAAGACACTGATGCTTGTGATGAAGTCAGAATAGTCACTCAATAGAAAATGCTCTTCCCACCACAAATTCATTTTGCCCTCATCCCATGGGAAACAAAGAGCTTGATCTAAGAAATTCCTAGAAACAGGAACTACAAGATTCACAGCAAAGCCCGTTTTAAAGTTCTCACAATTGTAACCCACCTATATTTGCTCCACAGACAACAGACAATACCACCCAGAGATATTCCCAATGACTTTTAGAGTAACCCCATTTTTTTATACACCTTGTAACAACCAAATGTACCAATTATAGCTGTTAAAAGCAAGAGGACTATCCCATGTTCTGAAGCAATAATTGCAGTGTGAAGTCACTGCAGAACAGACACACAAAATGGATGTCTGAGCATCAGCAAAAATTAGCCAAGAGAATAACTCCTCACAAAGATACTCTGGGTACCTGCAAAGGCACCTTTTTCACCTTCCTGACAACAATAATTTTTTCATTTCCTGTCAAAAAAAGAACTTCCTCAACATCTGCAAATATCTAACAGCAGCCTGGCCCAATCCTTTCTAGTAATACTTGGTTTACACTTTTACCAGACTCATTCTCCAAGTTCTAATGAAGCCTCAGCACTGCTGTAAGGCAGACAAATGCCTGTACACAGATGAGTATTCCTCTTGGTTGCTGGTGAGCCCTGTAAAAACTCCAGCTGTGCTTGCAGACCTGCAGACACTCACCATGACTGTGCCTGTCATGCGACATTCCTCAGAGCTGAATGTCTCCAGGACTCATTTCAAAGCCATTTCAGCTTCACACCCCTCCCCCTTTCTTCTCTCAATCCTTTAATGAGCCATGAGCCAAGCTCACCGTGTGAGCTCACTGGGTTTCAAGCACCAATTCAAGAATCTCCCTAAACCAACATCACTTGCAATAAGTGCAGTGGCTAAGGCTGGGCAGAATGAGCTGAGACAAGTTCTCTAACTCACCGAGGCTCTGAGCAACCTCATCTAGTGCAGAATGTCCCTGCTTGCAGCAGAGGATTAGACTAGATGGCCTCAGAAGGTCCCTTCCAACCCACTGTATTCTATGATCCTGTATTTCTGTGAAAAAACCAATACCTCAGCACTCTGTCTTCTTCCTCAGCACAGATGAAAAGATGGAAAATACAATCCAAAACAATTCAGAGCTGTGAGCAGAACCTATTCAGTGGCCTTGCCATTCAAAACAAGAGTCTACTCTTAAAAAGGGCTATAAAACTTAAAGTACCTCTTGTGCCAAGCTGTCTTGGCACAAGACAGCTTGTCACAGTTATGACAAAGTGAGAATATTCTGTTTACTTTATCACAGAATGGTTTGGAATGGTCCTCAAAGGTTCCAACCCTCAGCCATGGGCAAGACACATTTCCCACCAGTCCAGGTTGCTCAAAGCACCATCAAACCTGGCCTCCAGGGAAGGAGCAGCCATAACCTCTCCGGGTAAACTGTTCCAGTGTCTCACCACCTGCCTTGGAACCAGATTCAGATTAGAAGCTTTCTAATTCTCCTGACACTACAGCAAAGCTACTGCAAGCTGGCCAGGACTCTCCCAGTCTCTGTGCAAGCTTAATGCCTGCATTGCCCTCGCCCATGCTCAGCAGAACTGACTCTCACTGCCACTGCTCACAGCATGAGTCCAGTTTGCTCCTTTAGCTGAACAGCCTTTGCAGAGCTAAGAAGCAAGAGAAAACACTCCAAGCTGGTAACCACAGATATAACAAAAGCAGATCTCTGGAGACAAACAGCAGCTTTGAGTATTGACAACCTCTAGAAACTTGCCAATGTAACAGAATAGCAAGCAAATTTTCTTTTCACGAGTCTAAACAGATAAGAAGTGGGGCTGAAATCCCCTATTTAAATCTTTTTCAGAACAAAATAGAAGAAAGAATTGTCCCAAACAATCAGATTTTGATGAGTTTTCATGCCAATTGCTTGCCTTTTGGTGAGGAAGCACAGGAACTATCCCCTTGGCTGATCATCTTCACACTGAGAGGCTTGAGAAAATACTTTCTCCATGCAGCTGAAATGATTAAAGTACTTGCTAATTTCTGTTTGGATTATGGTGGTTTTAATTGTAGAGCTATCAATACAAAGACCTTAGTTTACACCTCAGACAACCCAAATCAGAGTCAGCTTTGCAGCTCAGTCCAAACTTCATCTTCAAGGTGACAAAATAGAATAGAGGGACAGAAAATTTAGGGTGGATGAATAAAAGACTGAGAAGGGCAGTGACCATTTAAAGTTAAACATCCCTGACAGGAGTCTGCTGCCACACAAAAAGGGGATGACTTTCCCTTCTTGAGGATGTCTCCTTTTTGAGATTCTCAGCTAGCCAAAAATAGAGGACAGATTTCATTGTGCACCTAGACCACACAGTGCAACTGCAAAAAGGTACAATTACTTCCATTCATCTCAATCTCCAAGAATTTTTGACAGCATGAATGGGACTAGAGGAGGAAAAAAAAATAAACACATATTGCTTTTTTTGGTTTATTTTTTTCAGTCTTGATTGATTTGCTAGGAGAAAGAGGAGGAAAAAAGAGCCTACGATGCTTTTGCTGTCAATCTCCCTCTTCTAGGAACAATTACAGTGTTACTTGTGCCTGCTGGGTGGAACCAGGAACTGACAGCACCTGACAGCACTGGTGATGCCCATGACAGACTCATGCTGGTCCTTCCTTATTTTTCCATCTTGCTATTGCAAAATTCCTAGGGTTTCAAGTGTGACAAAGTTATGACAAAGCCATGAGTATTAGAGACCCTGGTCTAACTCTACAAAACCACATTAGAAGATATACTTGGAGTTTGCATAAAGTTATGACAAATAGTCTTTCAGACATCAGGGAAATGTTCCCACTTATTTGATGCAAAAACAATTACTCAAATGTTGTGTTAAAGTTGCTAGTAAGGTCCACCAAAATCATCAAAACAAGAGTTCCTCAAATCCAGACATAATTTAGTGAGCATGGAGTTAGCTATAGCCTGGGAGAAACACAGCAGGTTCACCACACAAAGGCCACCTCTGAGAAAACACCTTAAAGAGAATAAAACCCAAAAACTGAAGGAACTAGGTGGCAAATTGGGACAAACACAAATCTTTGACTAAAACTACAGTAATTCCAATCACTAGCACTCTATTTGTACAGTCTGCCAATCACTAAAAGAAACTCTAGGCAGCAAAGAATCACGGGATTGTTTGGGTTGGAAGATACCTCAAAGACCATCTGCTGCCAATGCCCCTGCCCTGGACACAGACACCTCCCACCAGCCCTGTCCAGTCTGGCCTTGAACCCCTCCAGGGATGGGGCAGCCACAGCTTTACTGGGCAACCTGGGCCAGGTTCTCACCACAATAGCCCTGTCTCTCGGGATTATGGCTCCCTGAAGTAGCAATGTTGGTGTTTTTGGACACAGTTTACTGCTGGGAGAAGAAAACTGAACTAAGTTTTAATCAATAAAGAGTAAGTTTTTATATCAATTTTTTAATCCAAGAAATAACTTATAAAACCACAAAAACAAGCCCACTTTATGTTCCCATTAATAGCTCAGACCAACAAGGGGCAGAGAGAGCCCATCATCTCAGAAACACTCAAGTGCAACTCTGCAAGCTGCTGGGGTCAGGTATAGCTTTATACTGCATCAAGATATTCTTCCCAGCAAGCAGCTTTCCAGCTTCTTCATCCAAAATGCTTCTGGGTTTTATAAAACTACAATGGACTGTCTCTTAAAAGAGCATAATGAAATCTTGCAAACACTTACCTAATCTGAATCATTTGATTTTAAGCCTGACAGTCAGCCGAATCTATTTAAGGAACATCTCTCACAATAAAAAAAGCTCAGAAAGCCACTGGCTTCGAACTGCAGAAGGTTCGGTGATGGTGGAGGGATGAAATTTGTACTTTTTCAAGCCCAAGGGGAACCTTTCTATTCTTCTCAGCTGCCTGCAGGTGTTTCTCCACAGCTGGAATCTTTAGAAGTAATTTCTGCTGCGCTTCCTAAAAGGCATCAGCTGGTAAACACTTGTTTTCTGTGCAAACTTATGACCATGCAAACTTTGGTTCAAAAACTTTGGTGAAAAGCATGTCCCTCAGCCCACAGAGAAAGGACAGAGAAGGGTGGCCCTGTCCAGATCTTCACAAAGCCACCATGAGGACTCAGGGTATCCAGCTGGCTCTCAAATAATCAGAAAAGCTATTAAACCCCACCCAATAAAACATGACAATCATTCAAAGGACAATTAGAACAAAAAAACAGATTAAAAATCTAAACACAGAGCTCTGAATATCTGAAGCCAGCACTACAATCTTTTCCAACGAGGAGCAACTTGACCTGCAAGACGAGCCAGAATTTTCTGGAGGAAAGCAACTCTTCTTAGAGCCTGCAGTTTCTAAAAACACAGTGTGGGGTAGTGGAGGAATAAAGGGCTTCTGTTCAAAGACAAACAATGAGATGAGGTCAGAACCAGAGATGCAAAGGCCACCTTATTTACTTTGTGTGGGGCTCATTGCCAAAATACACTTCACTCACCAGATAAAACTTTTACTCATATCACAACCACAGTATAAATAACCACCAATGCTGTTGATTTGCTGTGGAGGTTGCAGGGAATGGAAGTCGAGGACCCTCCAAATCCTCTAGAAACAGCTGTCCCCTCTTTCTGTTACCCAGCCCAAAGGATCTGTTAACTCAACAACTTTTCCCTAAAAGCTGAAAAGGCATATATATAAAATCTTTCAGAGTCTATCAGTTCTGAAGTAAATTCAAACTATTTCAAAGCAGTTTGCACTCCCTTCAGACCTCCCACTAACTAGGAGTGCAGTATATGACAATAAAAACCTGCTTTTTAACATACCTGAATTTCCAAAACACTTATCCTCAAGTTCTTGCATTCCTTTCCACATGAAATCTAGATTTATTCACCCAAGCCTGTATTTAAAAAACACCCTCCCCACTCCTAGGCTGGGTGCTGGACATCTCACAAGGAGGAAAGGTGGGGTGAAACCAGCTTTTCCTCCCACTCACTTCATAGTGAACTCATGGAATTCTTGTGAACAGGGAAAACAGCAGTTTCTAATGTTATGCAATCACTCAAAACAGTTAAACATCACCAATCAATCCTGTCTAACACAACAAATAGGAACAGGGCAGCTGTCAACCATATGGTGAAATAGAAGGTTCTGGTTTGATTCAAGCAAACACTCCAGCAGCCTCCTGCTGCCTGTTAACTTCCTTTCCAAATCTTCACCTTAGCTTTCCAAAGGAAAGCTTTGATATGAATTCAGTATTTGATTCAATCTTCAGACATAAACAAATATTTTCATCACAGAAGTTTGTATTTCACAGGTATCAGCTACTGCAACAAGAGTTCAAGGTTCTTCCTGCTGCAGCACCGTACTTACAAGAAAATAATCTCTCAATAATTCCACTGACGCAAGAAAACAAGAGTTTTCTATTTTGGCTTACAAATTCCAGCCCAACAATGACTGAAGAGCTCCAAGATGCTTTCAGAAGTCTGTAATTTTCAGCAACATAAGGCTTAATGACTGACAACTTTCAAAATCCTCCCAATCCCACTGCCATTCATTTCCCTGACCTTACAGACTTTCAGTGCAGATCAGAAAGATTCTCTTTCTCTGCTGTAACAGCCACCTTGTTACAACTATGAGTTCTTCTGTCAATCTTCACACCCCTTCTCTTCCTTAGAACACAAGTCAGCAGCAATCAACTCCCAAATCATACGCTGCTCATATTACAGCACCACAAACCCCTCTGCTTCATTAAACCCTTTTTCATTATGCTTTGATTTCTCTGATGTTTGAAACAACTGGATACTTTAATACACAAACATTCAGGCAGAATAAAAGCCACAGGTAAGCCAGAAAAGGAGGGTTTTTTTGGCAGGAAAACAAGCAAACAGGACAACTCCAGCACCATTAATATTTGAGTTTCAAAGAAAAGACAATGCAGCCTGAGCAGAAGCAGCAACACATGGAGAGGAGCAACAGAGATGGAGCTAACAGATGGACAGCCTTCGGGTGGAGGAGGTCTTTCCGGTGATGTGTTAAGAATCTCAGAGAGATCCTGCACTGCTCTGCTCCTTCCAATTATTGCTCAAGGGAAAAAGAAGACACCCAGGATAGAAATCAGTTTTGCCCAACACAGGCACATAATGGACTTCTTAATATCACTGCAAAACTCCACAGGGGTGGGCAGATGCAATTCCCACCTTCCTCATGACCAACAACTGGGGCTAGACAATATATTTCATAGCAATAGAATTTGTTCTCTCTCTCTTTTCTTAGCTCAGGATAGTATTTAGTATTAAAATAAGAGACATAGCTTATTCTCAAACTGTAAATTCCCTGTTGTTCTACAAGTACCTAAAAGAATCATAGAATAGTTTGGGTTGGAAGGGACCTTAAAGGTCATCAAGTTCCAACCCCCCTGCCATATGCAGGGACACCTCCCACTAGATCAGGCTGCCCAGTGCCTTGTCCAGCCTGGTCTTGAACACCTCCAGAGAGGGGGCATCCACAACCTCTCTAGGCAACCTGTTCCAGAAGGTTGTAGACAGGTGGACATTGGTCTCTTCTCCCAAGGAACAGGAGAAGGGACAAGAGGAAACAGCATCAAGTTGCACCAGGGGAGGGTTAGACTAGATATTTAGGAAATTTTTTACACTGAAAAGGTTATCAAGCATTGGAGCAGGCTGCACAGGAAAGGGGCTGAAGTACCATCCCTGGAGGTATTTAAGAGATGGGCAGACACAGAGTTTAGAGATATGGTTTAAGGATGGTTGTTGTCAAGAGTTGAATTGATGGTTGGCCTCAATCTTCAAGGTCCCTTCCAACCAAGGCAAGTCCATGATTCTATTCTGTTATTTATCTATACCTCTATTATCACATATCAAGAAGGCTTGTAACACACAAGTTCTGCCAGACTAACAATATACCAGGGTGCAAAACTAAAGCAATATAGAAAAACCTGTGACAATGAAACTACAGAAAGAGCAATCAGCAGTTTAAGGTGCCTTGTGCTGGGTCCCAATATTAAATGCTCACATAATTTCTTCCTTTCTTGATTGAACTGACAAGTAGAAGCACTGCTGCACCTCAGAACATGATATAGATTAATACTTCTACATAAAAGTACAAAACTAAGTACCAAACATGCACAACATGGTGATTATTCTTCTTTTTTTCAGCAGTCATCTGTGCTGTACAGCTATAAATATCACCTCAGCAGAATCACGAGTATGCACACACATGCATAAGCACTTAATAATCTCAACTTGGGTTTAAGATCGTTACTGTTTAGTTTTAGAGGACTAAGCATAACTGACAAGAACAGGGAAATTCATTTTTGCTTCAATTGGCTTGGTAAACAAAAGCATTTAGCCACAAAAACCACTGAAGAGTTCACAACCCAAGTTGGGAAAAAAACTTGCACATCCCACAAGAAAAAGTCTGCTGATCCAAACCATCCCCTTCTGACAGAGGTTAATAACACATGGGAAGAGTAAAATAAACAGATGAGGGGAACCATAACATGATACCATCCCACCTCAACAATAACATGGAACAGATGAGCAAGGGAATTGGAACTGAAAGCCTCATTTCTTGCTTTCTGTGTAAGCAGGAGACCAAAAGAAGAGACCAACATCTGACCAATGCATTTAGGGAAATTATAGAGAGGACCATGCAAGATGAGAGGGTTCAGGGTTTGGGTTTTTTCCTCTGTTTTAAAATAGGAAGTAAAAGACATGAGCAAACATCAAAATTGTACATCCCAAATTAGTACAAGTTTCCTAGTAGCAAATTAAGACTTGGCTATGTGCTGCTGTGGCTTCCCTGTGGCTCCTGAGCCAGCCATGGACATACACTGTCTCTCCTCAGCTGCAGCCCAAATCCACCACATCAGCTCAAAAAGCAGCCATCCCACAGGGCTCTGTGTGTTCTGAAGAGGAAGATGACAAGTGAATGCAGAGCAGTCCTGAACTCACAGCTAAAACACCAAATCTGGGCAAGGTCATACAATGATTCCTGCAAACCCAGGCAAGGAGCCCTGCTGTGAAGGGACAGGCAATCTATTTCATTGTGTGAAATTTGGAGCAGATAAATGCCAAGAACAGGCAAAAGGTACTTTTGATTTTCATATACAGTCTATTTGTATGAAATTAAGTTCAGAAACTAAAACATTACAGAATGCCCAGCATACACAGATGGAAGCTTCACAAAAACAGACTGTAACAAATAAACAAAGGATCTGAAATACATATTTTTTTTAGTTTACATTACAATTAAAAGTAAGGTGAAGCCCTAAGATTTGTACATAGACTTTCATAAAGCTCTGGCCTCTCTGAATTCTAAGTCTGAATTCAAATTTCTAAGCTAGGATTCATGTAGACTGTTTATTAAGTCTTATCAGATGCTACCACAAGGCACTACTTCCACAATGATTTTTTAAAACTTACACAACTCTTTCCTTAGAGATTTTAATATCTGAAAATCTTGTGATCTGATAGGGGAAGAAAAAAGCTGCTGTTCATTCCATAAAACACAGAAACAATGACACAATTTCCTTGTGTCAAGGAGATGATGTTATTGTTTTCATTCAGAAAGGTAATGCCATTTTCACCAGAAAAGTACTGTGAAACAAACAACTGCAGAAGGGATTATTTTGTGGCCAGGAGAGATGCACAAAGCATGAAAGAGACTCTTGTTAAGTACAAGCAGGCTCTGTCCTAATGGGTCGCAGAAGCTGTGCAAATGTGGTATAACACCATCTCAACAGACCAGTTGGGTGCTGGTGTAGGGAAAAGGAGATTGATGTCAACAGCTTTGATTTATTTTTTGCCTCTGCCTGGTGCTGAAATGACACTACTGAGTGGCACCAGAAGCTCCCTACAAACCCCCAGGAAGTGCTCCAGAGGAGGTATGTACCATGAAAGGAGCCTTTCCATGCCATCAGAGGGATGTTCATTAGCAGAAAAAGACCATGAAGAGGCAGTTCACAAGAGTTCACCTCCTTGCAACTGTAAGACACATGTTAAACTGAGTTCTGTGAGCACCCAGAAGTTATAACACATTTAACCAACTGGAAAATACCCTTTAAAAAACTTTGTTATGCTGTTATTTTAAAACAGAAGGAAGAGCAAGTTTGAGGGCATGTACACATGTCCTCATGTACAAAAATGAGGCTTGGCCTGACAGCACTGCAAAGAACACAGCCAACAACACATATTAAAGACATAACACTGAAAGAGCAGCCAGAGAAAACAGCAGCCTTGCTCAGCTTCAGATCACAGGATTTCAGCCTGGATTGCTAATAAAAGGGTGCTTACTCCAGAAATTTTGTTTCATTTCCTTTAGCTGAGGTTCAATAGTTTAAGTGCTGCTGTAGGTCTGAGCTCTGCTGAAAAGCAAGCAGCTACTTCTGTTACTCTCCCAAATCTGATCCTGCACTGATGGCTGAAACCACTTGTGAAACTAAAGACAACATGGGTCTGGCAGAAACCACATTCCCTCCCAACAGTGACTCCCTGGAATGCTGTGAGGGTAAACACAAAGGATTACACACACCTTCTGGCTTAGTCCAGGTCAGAACACATGAAATTCAGAATGCAGAGCATTTTAAACTGGTATGTTAAACTCTCTGTACTCAGATCATCTTCCCCTCCCTCCCCACCTCTAGACAGAAGTAACAAGCCTCAATTGATGAGTCTTATCTCTGCAAGCAGAGTGCCTCAGACAACAGGGCTGAAGCTCAAAGAAGCTTTGGGGAAAAGGTCTTGGGCAAGAGACAACAGCAGCTCTAGGGGTTCTTCTGCTTCACTGCACACAGCAGGGAAAGGGGATAAAACTGGGTCTGAGGATAATATCATTTATGTAAGCGTCTGGTTTTTGGCTTCTAATTATAAGTATAATCCTTTAAGAGCATGGCCATGCCATGTAGCACCCCTGTAGCCCCATCCTGCCCTGTTCCCCTTGGAGAGGTACCAAGGATGGCCAAAGGCAAGAGTTCCAGCGACTGCAGGACACAGTCAGCCTTAGACATGGCACAGAATTTCTTATAGACTCAAGCTGGGAAGCAGAGACCTTGTGGGTAACAGAAAATTTGCACACAACATCTTTGTTCTCATCCAGTTCTTTGGGATTTTATCTTTTAAAAAACAGATTACTACTTATTTAAAACAAATTTAAACAGTATTAAAAGTTCTTTCAGTCTTTTGGTTAGACATGTCCACATCAAACCTCTGGAGGACACAGCAACCCGCAGTGGTCTCTGAAGCTTCTCCCCCAGCCCAGATCACACCAGCACCTCCTGGAGATGGTCACTGCTCCAGACTTGTCCAAGGAGGATTAACAACTTGGTACACAAACAAGATGGAGGTCTGGAACACCAGCAAGGCAATAAAAGGACAAAATAAAACACTATTCTCTTTTTAAAAAGTCTGCTCCCTCAAAATAACCAGCCTTCAAGGAACATCTGGGAAAGCAACATCTGGAAAAGCTGCCCTTATCAAAAAGGGTTATCACACCATGATGGTGTTATCAGTCACATCATTACATCATAAGAAAAAAATTTTGTTGAGAAATCAGTTACAAAATTCTACTTCAAAACTAGAACAAAGCATTCAGTCACTGTTACTATTATTATTATCATCATCCATTGCTTAACCCACATTACAACATATAACACTTCCTTATAACACACCTGTAAGGGAGACAGGAAAAAATAAGAATATTCTCTGCAGATTAAAAGTCAATGCATCCTTCCTCTCTGATTAAGAAAATAAAATAAATCATGTACATCTGGATGTGTGTGTGCATGCACACGTGCAACCAAGTAGCTAACCCGGAAAAACCTTACATTTCTGGTCAATCAAGACTAAAACCACTCTATTTGAGGCTAAACTGCTCTGTGCTTGAGCCAAGACAAACAGTATTAGATGTATTTTCTTCATGAGACTAGAAGGAAAATTTTTTGGGCTTTTTAATATTCTGATTTTTCTCCCAGTCACCTCAAGTTCTGCAATTCCAACACAGTCTGGTGACCCAGGCATTTAGCAATTAGGATAACAGAGTAACACATATCCTCTTCTTTAGTCAAGTATATTAGAAACTTAGAGAAAAACTTAAGGAAACCCACAAACATCAATACATCAGTTAAAAAGATGATGACCCAAAACATCAGAACCTGGAAAGATGCAGCTGGAAAATAGACGAAATTATTTGTCTGTGACAAGCTGCTCTTTGGGAATAGAAATCTTGTCTTGCAGCTCACATCCATGGCAACTCCCAGGAAAAACAGCAACTGATTAACATCCCTTGGCTCTCAGCAGAGTTGAAAACTGTGTTGTACTGCAAAACCTTCCTACAAATCTATTTATTCCAGCTCTCCTCATTTTATTTCTTTATTACCAGAAAAAAACCCCCTCTTTTTCTTGAATAAAAGTATATAATTATGTTTATATCTAATTTTCTCTAACACATTGCTTTGTTTATAACCCACTATTCTGCCTTCCCACTGCACATTAGTCTCTGCATCTGCTTCTAAGGACCCTCCAGTCTGGCATAATATTGACTTTCTCATTTGGAAGTGCATTATAAAAATCCTGCCCTGATGCCAGCCTTCACCAGCCATTAGTTACATCAGAAAGCAAATGCTTCTGTTTTCTGTCCCTCAGAGAAGATGGAAACATACCAGAAACATCTACAAAACTATCTGGTTATCCTCCAAATCGCTCCTTTCCTGCCAAGCCTGGAGCAGCTCAGCAGCAAGGCAGCAGGTAATGCCAAAAACCATTGTTCATGGTGACAGTCACCACAGCCCGCTTCCTCTGCTCCTCTGGATAGCTGTCATCTCTCTCTGGCCTGGGATGGAGAACACTGTAACCTACAGTCAGTCTGTCTGACTGTTCAAGACGTCTAAAACACTGACATTACATGCTGTAACCATAGGCATAACTACAAAACCTCCATATGCACACCACAACCCGCTTCTGTTTGTCAAAGAAAAGCAAAAGTTCAGGTGAACTATGACTTTAAGAGGAAAAAAACCAACAAAAAACCCCATAAACTTAATGTTTGTCTAATTCCCACCAAGAACAACTTACTAGAAGGATGACCCATCACTCCAGATGTCATGTATGAGTGATTTTTTTAATGTGGAGAAATCAACCCAAAATCTCAGGGCCAAAGAAGGAAGGAGGACACACCTCTCTCTCCTCCCCAGTGCTCTGGGGCAACTGAGAAAATCAGAACTCTGGAAGAGGGATCTGCTTTATTTCCTACTGGCTTAGCCAGCTGAAGAACCAACTCATCAAGAATCTCTAAAGCAGACTACGATCAATACTTCAGGCAGATGAAAACATACCAGGATTATAAAGCAGTTATTTCTTAAAATAAAAGTTGGAATGCATTTGGAGAGACAGAATGTGTTTATTATCCTGAGTGATGAGCAGTGGAAGTGATACACAGATTATTCTTTCCCCCCTCCTGCTGATGACAAACTCTAGAAAGCAGATTTATCATTTTGTGGAATTACAACCACTGCTTAGTATCACCTACTGTATGAAAATAGTCTGTGGGCTTTTTCAGATCCACAAATTCAAACAAAGGCATACTGCAGGCTAAGCTCAAACAGTGAGAAGTATGGAACAGCAGTGGTAGACCTCCAAATTTCACAGGATAATTACCATTTATTTTGGAAACAAGGCGCTTTACAGAAGGCAGGGGATCAGGAAAGCAGCCAAAGCAAGTTGACTTGCACAAATCAACACATTAAAATAATAAGAAAGCTCTACATGTGTTTAATAGCTCGTTTTATTATCAGCTAACAAAGAATTCAACAGGTTAGAAGGAAGCAAAACTGAAACTAGATTGTCAGAAAAGCAGCCCTGAGAGCATCTGAATAGGTAATAGCTCTATTGTAGAGTAACAAGAATGGGAAATGAGCTGCCAGCATCCCTTCCAGCTGTGACAGACACGAGAACAGATTCTGACTAGATTTATCTTCTGATTTATCATGGATACCATGACTCAGAAGCAGCTGTGGACCAGAGGCAGCTTTCACACAGGTAGCAGGACACAAATAAGATGTCCATATACAAAACAGCACCAGACAGCAGGATTGTAATTCTGAAAAACAAACTACTAGCAAAGAGAAGTGATACTCTTTCATTGCATCTTAGGAACAAAGACAGTTTAAAAAAACTCCATATTTTCCACATTTCAGAACCTCATATAGGAGCTTGACAATCCAGATTCAATAAAAAAACCCCAAATTACAATGCAAGTCAAAAGATCTACCTTCAGAAGCCACTTTTTATTGCAGGAACTCCACGCTGGTATTGCAGCAAAAGCTGGAGATCAGAACGGACTGGGAAAAACTCTCCCGAGGACCTGCTGCTGGAGTAACTGCTCTGAGTAATGCTGGCATGGAAAAATTATTTAAGGGAGGAGGAAAGAGCTAGAATAGCATGGGAGGGGACAACCTGCTGTTTCAAACAATAGGAAGCTGTTAAAACAAAAAAACAAGGGCCTCCCTCAGCACAGGAAAGTCTCATTCGAAAATCATTGCCCTGGATGCCACCTACCAGGGCAAGGCAGGTCTGACAACAGAGATAAGACCAGAAGCCCAGCCCCACTTATTGACAATTCCCTTCAGAAATAGGGACAGACAAGAAGGAAGATTTTCCAAACCCTTTTTTTGCAAAGGAGACCAGATAGAGGGCAGAGGAGGGGGAGGCAGTGCTGTAGGGGATGACTTCATTTTAGGGCGCTGTAAGCAGCTTGGTTAAATAGGAGTGATGTTTTCTCACAGGAGGGGTTGATAACCCCTGGTGACACGTAGCCATTTAACAGAAGAAAAAAAATGCAAAGGACACAAAAGATGGCTTCAGTTTTGATCCCTGGGCTCAGAGCCCCGCGGTCGCAATGCAAATTTAAAAGCGGTTTTTGAAAGGACAATTATTGCAGGACAATTCCTGGAACCATCCCCTGCGGTTCAAAGCCAGCGATACCCATCAAGTTAAAAAAAAAAAAAAAAGCAGCTTGTTCAGAAAAAAACCAGCTTTCTACCCCCAAAACCTCCCATCAGCTCAGTTATTTCAGCTCAGAAGCAGCATTCCTACATTATTATTCCCAGACTCCAGGACACTGGTGCCATCTGTGTTCAGCATCAATATCTTCTTCTCCCATGGTTACATTCAGAGAGCAGACAGGGAGGGAGACTTACTGTATATCCAAGACTAAAATAACTTTAAAGAAAACTTTGGTTATGTTACAAAAAACATAACCATTGTCTTTCCACGCTAGCACAATACAACACTAACAAACAGAATCAGACTGAAATACAACCATGCTTTGGATCATACAAGGTACTGAAGATACTATTCCCAGTGGGACCATTTACCTAATAGAAACAAACAATGCAAAAGGGAAGCAAGTTGGAATACAATTAAATGGGTTTGCCTTAGGAACAATCCAGTCCTGCAGGAGAAAAGGGGGTGAGCCAAGTTTTAACTGCTTGTTTCCATAATGACAGTTTTGATGAGATAAAAATAGCAGGCAGAATGAGAAAGGGAAAAAATACAGGAAAGACAAAACATTCTAAATCCTGTGAAGCTTCTTCATACCTTTTTTTTTTTTAAATTTAGATTCATGTGTCCAGATTTCAAATCATTTTGTAAAGGGTATTAATAATGGCACAATCACAAACAAAACCCAGTCTAATGATCTTACTGAAGAGCATGCTGGGTTTAAAACCTGCTCCACAGCTGCATGTGGCTAAAACAGCAGGTTAGCTCTGCAGGACTCTCTCCTTCATCAGCCTGTTTGGAGGAAGCCAAACTACTCAAAAGCAAAGATCTTTTCCCAGCAAAACCAATATGCCAGTCTTTGTTTTTTACACAGAGAAAGAGTGACCAAGTCTTCCAGGTGTCTCACAACATTACTTGGATCTGCAGGTTTCCATTCAAGTGCTCCCAAGAGTTACCAAGTTCCATTTGTTCCAGCAGTATTATGTCCAGGGCTCAATGACCTGAGGTTGGCAAGCCCCTTGCAGGGAAAACACTACTCTCTGTGCTCCCTTCTTCCTCCTCCTCATTCCAAAGGTCTAAAACATTCCTCTTTTCAGACACAAAGACCACACAGATGCTTCACTGATGATCTTTAAGGCCCCTTCCATTCCAAACTATTCTATGATTCTAAGTGTTTTGCCACTGAAACGAATCCCTCTGCATCAGACAGAAAATTGGATTTCACTTCCCACTACCGAGGGTCAAACAGATGAGTCAAATAGCAAGTGACTCCACATCCCAGCAGAAGCAAGGGGACACACCTCCTGTCCATGCACCAGAACAGTGGGGGCTCTTAGAAAAGCCAGCTTTGCCAAACAGACTACCTAAGCATCTGACTCACTGCCACCAAACTAAGAAAGAATTCAAAGCAATTAGCACATTTCTGTACAGAGCAGGAAGAAAGAAGGGGAGGAAAAAAGGAGATAGTTTCCACTCTTCAAACATTTTACCTAAATTAGGGCAGCACAGCCACTCTCAAACAGCCCTGGTCAAGTACCACAGCCCTCAGGCTGATAGCAATGCTAGCAATTATATGTACAGCCATCCATAGAGCTGCCTCTGACTGAAATGAGGAAGGAAATCCAGGCAAGATAAAGCAACAGAAACAAGCTTGGAATGTCTCTCTCTCCCTTCCTTGCTTTTCAGCTTTGGTTCAGGGATGAGCAATGTGAGAAGCAAACAGATCTGCAGACAGCCCTATCTATTAGGAGAGTGTGTGCCTACAGCATACACTCGTGGTTGGCAAAATGGAGATCTTCAAAGAAAAAGACAAAAGCTTAAGTTAAAAAAAAATTGAAGAAACAGAATATAGATGACAGAGATCTGCAATAACCACTCTTCCAATACTAAAAACAGTTCTTTCTCCAGTGCCTGCAGAATCATATGATTCCAGCATCCTTTTGCCATCACAGATCATGGTGCTTCCCACCCAGCAAAGGCTTTGCAAGCCCTTCCCATCACCTTCCAATAATTTTCCACCACAGCACTCCTACTCAGAGAGCTGTAAATGTCAGTGCATTTAGTGTAGTTTAAATACCATGTTGTCTACATGGACAAGTCTGTCAGGAATAAGTGCTACACGGTGAAGATATCATTTCTGTACTGGCTCCAACAAAACAGTTGGTTGCAAAGCACCTATCTGCCTTTTACAGATCATAGAATGTGCCGAGTTGGAAGGGAGCTTCAAAGGCCCACCTAGTCCAACCCCCCTGCAGTGAGCAGGGACATCCTGAACTGGATCAGATTGCTCAGCACCTCAGCAAGCCTGGCCCTAAAAGTCTCCAGGGATGGGGCCTCCACCACCTCTATGGGCAACTTCTTCCAGTGTCTCACCACTTCCATGGGGAAGAACTTCTTCCTAATGTCTCATTTAACCCTGCCCTGCTCTATTTTCAAACCATTGCCCCCTGTCCTATGACTCCATGCCCTGGCAAATGCCCCTTTCCAGCTTTCCTCTTGGCCCCCTCGTTCCTGTTTTCATCTGATGCTCTCTTACACAGAAAATAGTCTGTGTATTACAAACTATATCATGAAAACAACGTGGGCTAAAAACAAATAGAAAACTATAAGAGGGATATTTTTATAATTTCATGTATTCAGAATACAGAGTAGTACTGAAGCTTTAACAGGCACAACACACACCAGCAAACTACAAGGGGAACAACAGCTTCTTCTATAATCTTTGCCACCAAAGCCCAAAATACCATGCAAATGCACTAATTCTTTGCACAGGTAACTTAGTGTTTTTTATCCTCCAGCTATGCCAACCTGGCAGCTGCTACAAGGGTGGATCCACTCTCCATCACATGCCCTCTATGCTAACATGGGGCAGCCTGCAAAGCAGGTTAGTATAGGGAGGTAAGTCAGCAAAGAACAATCCCATCAATGGAAATAAATATGATAGGGTTTTCCCCAGATTCAGAAAAGCAGGCCTGGTGAGCAATGCCTCTTGACAGCAGCCTGAAGTTAGATTCTCTTCCTCAGATAACAGAGCTGCCTCTCTACCTGCAGTCAGACGTCTGTGTGGCAATCAATAACATGACCAAAGGTGTGGTTTCATCCAACTGTGGGAAACACCAGGGCCATGTCAGTCTGTTTACTTTCCCCAGACTCACACTCCCACTGCTTCCCAGTATTGCAGCAAGCTTTGAGCTGGTGGCATGAGCCACCTCAGCTGAGAGCATGAGCCACCTCAGCTGAGAGCAGCCAGGCCACATGCCAGGAGCAGGAGCAGCCAGCCCAGCCCTTTCCTGAAGAAGCCACAGTGAAACATCATCACGCTTGTGCTCCAGGAAAGATCAGCTCAAAACCACTGCTGCAAAATAAAGCCCATGGTTAATGTTTTCCAGCCTCTTTGTTTTAAGTGCATTCTTCCAGGGTGATGCTTTTTAGTCATCAGCACGCATCCCCTGGACTTCTAGGAAGCTTGAAAGCAGATGGCTGCCACCTTCATAAAAACCTTTGAGGTTAAAAAACCTAATTCTATGATACAAATAAGTGACCATCAACATATTACTCTTCTTCTTTTGAGAGTGGGGAGGGAAGGTTGGGGAAGAGAATCTGACATTCCCACGTCAGCAGTTCCATTTTTCAAGAGGAGGGAAAAAAGCCAATAAAAATCTAACAACAGTCTAACAAACTTCAGGGCTGTGTGTTCAAACATATTAGGCAAACACATATGCTGTACTCAGCTGACCTTCTCCACATGGCAAGACAACTGTTTAAATACTGTGGGGAGGAATGGAGGGAAAACACAGCAAAATCTTGTCAGTGCAACCTGCTTTGGGAAGATGGACACAACCTTAAAGCCCAATAGACTTGTATAATGAAAGTTGTTAAAAATCAAAACGACTTTCTTCCTCACCATATGAGCTATTCTTTTATTAACATCACGTTACCTGGAGCTAATCAAGTAGATTGTAAATTGCAAGCTGAGTAAGAAGTGATTTTTGGCCATTTCTCAGTATTTCTGAAGAATAATCAAACATTCTGGTTATCAGCAAAGAAATCAGACAGACTTTTCAAGACTACCGGGAGAGTTTTTATGCTCTCTGCTTTCCTTCAGCCTCCCAGCTGCTTCTCACCCTTTCCCAGCTCTTTCCAATAAGGCCACCTGAGCATCCGAGTGGCCACAGAGACAACCTAGTCATGGTGAAATAGTGGCCAGGTGGAAAGGCAGGCCAGGGTAGTTTGAAGCTAGATCTGTTTCTCAGTGTTCCCTACATAACCCACAAAAGTATCATGTTGGGAGTAGTTCTACTTATATTACTTGAGAAGCCATGGACTGTAGTCTCAATGGAAATCTAAACTAGCTTGAGAAATCAGCTTAGGAGCAGTGAAGGGGATTCCACGTCATAGGGTTGGAACTAGATGATCTTTAAGGTGTCTTCCAATTCAAACCATCCAATGATTCCTTAGTCCAGATCTCTGCTATCAAAAACACTATCACCTCAATTCTATTTCCTAACGCACAACCAGCTTGTACACACACTCAGTATAAGTCTCACATCTAAATTATGGCACCCAACCTGCAAATCTTGATCTTAGCAACACTGTAATCCTCTAACCACAGAAATCCAAGAAGGTCTTGAGAGGGAAGATAATACAAGATTGCTTCACCTGCCAATGCTTTTCAGGCTTTTACTAACATTTTAAAAATGAGATGACAGGTTGGAGGTAGGAGATTCACTTTGGAAACTAACTTGTGCCAATGTGAAACAAAAGCAAGCTCACAATAAAGTTCTCCCAACCTTTATTCTTTTGTCCCCTTTGATATTCTAGATCTTCAGCTTTCTCAGTTTATTTTTGTACCACTTAATTTAACAAGATCACAAAAACACAGTTAGAGAGAGAGTAATGAGGCTCATAAAATTTTATCTCACACCATTTTACATTTCCTGTGCTATTTATTTTCCATTGTGCCTTATTTTTAGTGCTCGTCCTATGACTGAACCTTGGCAGACTGACATGCAGTCAGGATGTGTAGCACAGTGAAACCAGTCCATGAAGAGCTGAAAACAGAAGTCAGTGACACAGATGATTCCAGGAATCACTTCAGTTTCTGGAAGGAAGAGGAGGTATAACCATTTTAAAACAATTCTGAATTTTAAAATAAGTAAATCCTGTGTGAAAACCTGCCATTGGAAAGAAGAGGGGAGGTAAGAGTATTTCTTATCTCTCTTCCCACCTCAAAATGTTTTAATGTCATTAGAAGTGCCACTGTTTCTTAAAACAGCATGAACCTACAAAGCTGATTGATGCAAATGCTTAAAATCCAGGTACTTTTTCCAGAGTATATGCAATTACACATAGAAAGGTGAGATTATTGTTTGTGCCATGACCAGTGAAGTGAAATTGGCTTAAGATGCTGAAAAACAAACAGGGAGGGTCAGAGAAAGCTAATGGCTTCCAGAAGAAACAATGAGCTACTTGCCAAAAAATCTATGGAAAGTCCCATCCGTCACAGTAATAGGTGCTGTAATGAAAAAATATACTTAGGAGTTAAAAAGATTTTCAAGTAGCAAAGTAATTGACCAGATTTCACCCTGTTGTCTAATCCTACTATGTCCTGGCTTACTCACTTGTTCACCTTACCCCAATGTCCTAAATCTGCATCACCCCCCTGGGCTACAGATCTGTTTCTAGTACTCTCTGCATAGGAAAAAAAAAATAGTACTAATTAAACACTACAGAAAATTGACATTCACTCAGAGGTTCTTCTCCCCCACATGTAAGGTACAAACAAATTCCAATTTACATTAATATACCTATTTACAAAGATTCCATTAGTCTTAAATCATGCTAGATTAACACACTTCATCCCTTAAAAAAAAAAAGAAAAGCAGACTGTTAATATAAATCAATGAGATGATGGCTATTCCAGGACAAAGGCTGCTGTGGTCCATCTCTCCATGCAGGATGCCCACCATGAAGAGCAACACAGAATACCAAGCAGTGTAGAACCTCTGCAGCTAAATTTAGAGAGTGAAAACATCATCCTCTGCATACCGATTAGACTGAAACACTAGCAAGGCAACAGATGAAAGAAACCTGCAGAAAGATGGATTCCTAGGTGTGCACTGGAAACTAAAAATAGCATGTATCATAACAAGTACATATGGCCACACACAAGAGGATTTTTCTTAATTTTAACGAGGACCTACTCTGTAGATCTGGAGACTAAATCTGCTTTAGAATCTAAGGCAGAAATTAGATGTAGTAGATGCAATTCAAGACTTCAAAGGGAAGTCTTAGCTGACATTCCCAGCATAAGAATCCCAGAGAAACCTCCCTCTAGTGAAGAGTCAAACCTGACACAGCCCTGTTTTATTTCACTATGTCCTTCTGCTACCCAGAAAATGACAGGAACCCTCCTGCCAACTGTATCTTCACATGATAACTCCCTCGAGCAGAGGAATTTTTTCCATTATTTATTTCTGCCAATTTTAACATGTCTGCTGAAAAGTGAACAGAACTATGAACTGCAAACATACAAGTCTATTTATCACAGAGGATAAATGAACATTCCAAGGTCTCAATGTCTCAAGGTTTACAAAGCCAACACTCAAAGTCATGATCAATACCTTGCCTTTCCTGATCAGAACTAGCAAATGCTGATGAAGATTTAAGTGGCATAAATTCCACAAGGGCTTGCACATTCCCACCTCACTGGCCACAGGCAGGGTCATCTCTCTGCTCCATATAAATGGGATATGATCTTCCCATTGGCAAGGGAGGGAGAGTAGCTGGGATACTCCTTCCATCTCTCTTGTGGTCTCAACTCTGGAGTTCTGAGGTGCCTCGATTTACCCCCGAGTTACACTTGGGCGTTTCGAGGTGCCTCCATTTACACAGGAGTTAGATTTGGGCGTTTCGAGGTTCCTCGATTTACCCAGCACTTAAATTTGGGCGTTTCGAGGTGCCTCCGCTTACCCACGAGTTAAATTTGGGCGTTTCGAGGTGCCTCCATTTACTCAAGAGTTAAGATTTAACGCAGCACCTTCCGCCAAGGACAGCAGACACACGGCACAACCCTCCACGGGGAGGAACCGCAACCACTCCTCTATTACCCGGTGTTCTCCTACCTCCTCAGCAACAGTTTAAACAGATGCCGCCCGCAACATCACATACACCTGTATTTTAAAGAGCTAAAACCTGCCAAGAATTTAACGCTCTGCACGGGGTGTTTTTTGTTGCTTAAGGAGAAAACCTTCTCTCTGCCTTCACAGCAGCCAGCGCGGCGCAGCACACACCGACACCTGCTGCAACGGACCCGCACCGAGCAGCCGCCCCGCTATTTCGCTCCCTTCCTCCATCCCCCCCGCAGCTCAGCTCATCCTCAGCTCACCCTCCGCTCTCGTCCCATCCCGTCCCATCGCCGGCAGACTCACCCGCGGAGCAGGGCGGGCGGTGGAGAAGCGGAGGGGAAGCGGCGGTGCCGCCGCCCCGCACACACGTGCGCAGCCGCCGCTGCCCCAGCGCGGGAGCCACGGCCCCGCCTCCGCTACCATGACATCACCGCTCCGGCCGCGCACCTGATCCCCGGGGCAGGTCGAGCCTTAAAGGGGCAACGGATGGACCGGCAAGGAGGAGGTGGGATTAATGAAAATGGCTGCTTCAGGTCACCCCTCCGCCGAGCCCAGGGTGTGTCTCCCCGAAACCTGCCGGGAGCGCGGGGAGACACACCCCCCCTCGTCCTTCCCTGAGCAGCCACCTCGGGGTGATGTCAGAGCAGGGTGTCCCTCGCCACCCATCCAAAGGACAGCTTTCTACTTTCGGCCCAAAAAAGGTTTGGCAAAAAGAGGGTTGGTTAAATCAAAAGAGGTTGCCTAAAGAGGCTGCTAACTCATAGAGTAGTTTGGGTTGGAAGGGACCTTAAAGATCATCGAGTTTCATAGGCAGGGACACCTCCCACTAGACAAAGCTGCTCAGTGCCTTGTCCAGCCTGGAAATTATAGAAAATGCATTCCGGGTGATGATTGAAAGTAGTTACTTCATAGTAGCTTCTCAGTACCTG
>VZTY01005843.1:51391-66427 GCA_013400935.1 Turnix velox
GTGGGAGGTGTCCCTGGCCATGGCAGAGGGTTGGAACTAAATGATCTTGAAGGTCCCTTCCAACCCAAACCATTCAATGATTCTATAAATAGTGTATTTCTGCCACAGGAACAAATCCACTTCACACAATAATAATTTATTTTCCCATCAGCCCATGGGAAATGTCACTGGGACACATCAAACCATTATCACTATACTTTCCTCTTTGTCCTCTTGCCCTACTCAGCGATCCCCTTTGCTGAGGAAATGTGCTGGAGGACAGGAGACCTTTACATCAGCATCACTTCCACTCAGCCAGACAAATGGCATTAAGTGTGGAAGAGAGATTAGTTAATTGGAAGCTATGGACATAAGACGTAAATTTGATCAGAAACAGGGCAGTTCCTCTACTTATCTGTCATCCTTCTTACTCATATCTGATCCAAACTTCATGTTGCAAATACCCAGTCACAAAAACCACACCATCACTTAAACCTGGGAATTCTCAAGCTGCAGCCATTTCTTATTTATTTTACTATTTTTTATTTCTTTGACTACTGTTTGCAGGATGCCACCAGTCTTTATCTCCACGCCCACCAACTTTCAGGGCAATTTCATCCAAATCACTTCATCTCTGTCAGCTTCAGTTCCTCATGGACAAATGATACTCACTCCCACAATTCTCACCTGTACTTTCAGTGATTGTTCTCACTTTTAGATATCAAAGATGAAACTGTCACAGAGGAACGTGTCACTCCCTGTCTAAACTAATATCATAAAGGTTTTATTTGACTTTCACAGAATATATTGAGTTGGATAGGACCTTACAAGGGCACCTGCAGTGAGCAGGGACATCCTACACTAGATCAGGTTGCTCAAAGCCTCAGCAAGCCTGGCCTTAAATTCTTCAGGGATGGGGCTTCCACAACTTCTATGGACAGGTATCCACCTTCTGTAGGTATTTCTATAGAGGCAGATTTGAGTTTGCATGTAGGAACAGGCTGAGTTATGCTTTAACACAATGTATTACAGCATCATACCAGCTTTAATGAGGCAAGTTACCTCAGATTACTGTAATAAATAATCAGGACTATGAGAAAATGGTATCAAGTGGCATGTTTTCTAGAGTTTCACATTCACATTAATGTCAAACTGCACATGGACAGAAGTTACATGATATTTTTTTATTCACCTGTTTTAAAAGCACTTAAATCTCAATGTCGATGGTAAGCACCAATGGTGTGCACTTTGAATTAGGGGTTTTCAACCTCTCAGGTCTCTAGGTAATTAATCAAAAATGAAAAGATGACATTTCTTGCTTTTTCATCTTTTATTCTAAGCTGAGAAACAGCACGGAACAATCAAAACATTTACATCTGCACTATAATTAAGAGCACCACTTAATGTCAAAAGCAAAAGTTGACAGATCACTGGTGATAGCTCCAACCCAGAATTTCATTTGCTAAAACTCTGCAAACAAGCCAGTGGGATTTCATTTGGAAATCTATTCAGAACAGATTATCTTCATTATTTATAGTATTAAACATAGCATTGAAATACACTCAAATTACACTTCACCTTCAACAAAAATTAATTTTAATAATTTTGAAATGCCACATTAAAAAAAACACAACATAATAATCCCTGGGTTGATTGTAGCCCATCCTGAAACTCAGCTCCTTACAGCCAACAGATGAATTATGCAGCAGGTCACTGTCTTACCTTCTGGTTGCCTTCCCCTAGAACCAACTATTAAATTAAAACTACATATTTACACATAACTACCCACAGGCAATGCTGAATATCCAAGGCAATAACCAAAACTAACTGTGCACAGTGGGAACTCAACAAAAGAACTTCTAAAATTTATTTTTAACCAAGAACTACTGTTGTGGGGTTTTTCTTCACAAGTCTCAGTAGTCTCAATAAATTCATGTCCCCTATACTTGATGTCATTCAAGAGAACTCAGCTACTAAGTTTTTAACATAGGACAAACTTCATTTTTTTTCTACTATAAGGAGACAGTTCAAACTCCACTTTACAGTAAAAGTGGGTGTATCTGTCTCATAGTCCATGTTTAGGCACATAAAAAAATATTTTATTTAATTACAGCTGAAGAAGAACAGAACAGAATAGTTTCACATTAGCATAGTGGTTGTGCTCATAAAAGCAGAAAGAATTAAAGAGCTAGAAGTATCTAAAAAACTTCCACAGGACTGACTTGTTAGCCTTCATTTTCCACATCAGTCAGCCACAATATTTCCAAATAAAAATGATCTTACAATAAAGAAGGGACACATCTCATTCTGTAAGTGTATCAGCACTCAGTGTGGTGTGAAAAAAGGACCTTCCTCCACTTCCTTCAGAGCTGAAACCTACAATTCAGACTTCACATCTTTTGAGACATGACAAAATTGCAAGCTTGAACTGTAATTCTGCCCACAGAGTCTTCCTAGTATCACACTTTTAACTTACACTTTTAAGTGAAGCTTCTATTATGTATCTCCATGTTGAGACAGACAAATGGTAGGTACTTTAAAGAGATACTCAATAGCCTAACCCAGCAAGTGCCATCCTTCCTTTATAGGATAAAGCAAGGCAGAAGTAAATTTGTTGGTCAAGAGTAAGTTAATATTCTCTTCATTAAGTGCTACAGAAAGTGCAACCATAAGCAATAACACAGCTGGCCTGAGCTTCCTCCTGGAGATTTTCCAGTGCAGCTAAGCAAGGTATAAGTCCAGCACCATGAAAAACTTAATTATCTCAGATATCTACATCCCATCTCTTCGGAAAACTCATTGCTTTATTTTGTCTTGATTTACCTAAAAGAAGAGCCAAGATGGAGCACGATATTATCCACTGACCAACAGCCTTCTGCTGCTGTAGGTTTGCTGTTGTAGATTGGGGTTGGACTAGAGGACCTCTAAAGGTCCCTTCAAACTGAATGCATTGTATGATTTTATGATTTCATCTCTTCCCAGTCATGGAGGGGAAAAGCAACTCCATCACACAGACCTGGAGGGCTGGCATGAGCTCAGCACTCAGCTGGGCACCATCACAGCACTCCCAAACCCCAGGCATTCTCAAATACATCATCTGAATTGCACCAAACGCTGGTTTTGCCTCGTACAGCCAGAAGCATCAACACAGCTTAGAGCCAGTTGCAACATCTTGCAACTTCTATACTACAGTTTGTCTTTATTATACATTCCTCCTACACAGGAGCCTCATCCTTCCAATTCCAGTGGTACATGCTACTGGCATCTTCTCAAAGGTTTAGCATTTTTGGCATATTTTTTTCCAAAGACTATTACCAATGAATAGTTGCTGATAAAATAAACAGTGTTACTTTGCATTCCACTACAGTAAATGTCCTCCTATTTATTCCAAATACCTATGTCAATGGCTAGACTCATACAGCCAGCTCTAAATATTCAATATAAGAGCCTGCGCTTCTGTCTTTAACAGTTCAAAAGAGCACCAGTAAAATATAAAATAACTGAAATAGCACAAAACACATTCTCTCACATGCTTTTTTTTTTGAAATTTGAAAGCTAATGACCAACATTTAAATCATCTATGTCAACAATACCTCCCCATGCAGATGATATGAAGTTGACCTTCCACCTAGGAAAGCAAGGAATGTGATGAAGGAAAAGCACTAAAATTTACAGAATTTAGCCCAAATACACTGTGGGATGGAGAAGCAAAAATAGCAGGATAAGAGTAATCACAGATTCAGCTGAAGAGAGGAGTTCAAATCATTTCCTCATATCCAAATCAGTAACATCAAGCTGATCCTTTCTGTGATATGAAAAAAATTTCCACCATTTAAAAGCTCCAGAATGTTTCTCTACAGGATTTTAGACCCCTAAATTTTTGGCATTAGACTCACAACCTACTGTCCCAGCTGTCAGAACTTGCAGGTTCTCTCACTTCCACATCTCAAAATGGTAAAGAAGTAATAAATAATAAAAAGGTGTCAAAAAAAAAATTCAATTTGAAGCAGCTCACAGTCAATTATTAGAAAGAAGGAACAGGGAAATGATTGAGTTTCCTTCACATTTACTTAAACAAAAAGCCTCATTAACAACTGCTTGAAGCAAATTCCACTCTCAGGCTGCAGAACTCAGGTCTGGCTGGTTACACCACACACAGCCTCTTGGCTTTGACTCATGCAATCACTTATTTCTCTTTGAAAAAAAAGAGAAACCAAAATTGCTAAGCAAGGTAATTTCCCACTGCAGTGATTAAAGATGTGTGTTCAAGGGTATAACAAAGCCAATAAATGCTCCAACACATGCTACAGCCTCGGGTAAGTGAGGCTGCAGCATTCTTTTTCACGGTAGAGAAATACACACTGGAAATTGGGCAAGATTTTACAAACAAAACAATTACCAACAGTTACAACTCCTTGTTTTCTTATGATAATAATATGTTGAGTCCCCAAAGTGCTGAACTGACAACTGAAGCCATTATGACAATTAAACGGAAATAAAAGTTGACTATTGATGGGCTCATTGAGGGAATAAAGTAGGAAAAGTGAGCTGAAAATTTGGCATGAAAATATCTAGTGCTTACACAGTAAGGTACCAACAAAAACAAGCTGAAGGCTACAGAACCAGAGAACATTAGAAGTGGAAGGTCAGGCAATGCAGAGGCTGGCTGCAATATAATTTACCCTGAGACAATATCTACTGGATATAAATGCCTCCAACTACAAACCATTCATGTTTCCATCAGCAAAATGCCAGAAAGTCTGTATGTAATGTTCATCAGGCTCAAAATAATGTTGCAATTCAAAATGCAGCTAAGTAAGAAATATACCTTATGAGAAACGAGTCGATTATCTTAGAAACTGGACCTTTGCTCCTGGCCCAAAGACCTAATCTGCAATTTTTGGATACAACTGAACATCTCGTCTTGCCTTGCCTCTTATGGATGAGCCTTGCACATGCCAGCTTCCTACCTTCTTCAAATAGTCTACCACATACAGACAAAAAAGGAAACTCTCTAATTCCATTCTGGAGGCTTGCCTCAGTTCAAATTATTCTACTCTTTCCTCTTAGGCCCCATCTTTTAGACCTCAAATTACTTGATGACTCTTCTCTCATCTTCTGTTCAGCTCAGCTTTATTTTCTTAGGATATACAAAACACCTCAAATGTGGGCTTATCATAGACAAAAAAAGTTTATTTATTTTACAGCCTTTGTTCATGCTTTTATCCCTCTTTGACAATATCAGGAGTTATGGAAATTGACACCAGATTACTTGTTCCCTATTTTTTATTTTTGTATTTGATGATTTCCATTAAGTGTGGATTTTAAATCCATCCCTAAATTTTCTTCTCAATCTTCTTAAAATAATTTTATACTCTTGAACTCGTGTCCTATAAATTCCTTGCATATATATTCCCTACAAGTTTCGGTATTGTTTGTAGTGAAACCGTTTTGTAAGCACACTCTCTATTCTGTCACCAAGGTCATTAGAGAAAAGACTGAAGTGAAGCAGAATGAGTGCAGAGCCAACAGACCGTGGTGGATCCACATTCAATACAACCATTTCATTCTGACAGACAATCGTTAATAACCACCCACCAGGCACACTCATCCAACCAGTCTCGCTCCTACTCTACAATAGTTTCTTTCAGGACACCTTCCTTCACTTGTTTGTCACATCATCACATGAAACAGAGCTAAAGAAATGCACTAACATGAAAATACTAACATTCACACTTCTCCTGTCAATTCACAGGCCTTATTGTCACCTCAGAGAAGAAAATTAAACTAGCATGACTATTTACTCTTCCCGAATTCATGGTGGCTATGACTCATGTTCTTCTGGTCTTATACTTCATACAATAATTTGTTCAAAATATGGGAGATGAGATGATGGCTGCTATTTCCTCACTCCCTTCCCCCTGCCTCTCCGTTCCATTTTCAAGTCTTACAGCACCTCAAAAAGCAGCCAGCAAATAGTGAGATATCTTCAGTCACTTTTTTTTTTAATTTAACTTTTTTTTTAATGTTGAAGAATGAATTTCATCAGATCCAGCCTAATAAATAACATATCCAAAGACTAAGAAGCATGCAAAATGCTTCAGATTTACCATCCATCTTAAATCTTCTCAGTGTTTTTTCTCTCCTTCTTGTGCTGCTCACTTATACCCCCTCCTTCTGTTAGTGTTTGGAGGATATTTTCACAGCACTTACTTCAAGCACATCTCACAAAATTGTGCTATCAAAACCCCCACATAATGATCCATGGATAGAAGGGCAGCTCAGCAGGCAGTAGTGCCCCATCTGGGCATCCTTCCCAGAAAGGAAAAGAGAGGGAAAGGGGGACAAGACAACCATTCTAGTTCAATGGCAATACAGAGATCTGCAATGGGACACATTACCAACAGAACCAGAGCTCTGCAACCCAGACTTGATATCCTACCAGCCAGGGAAGACCAATTAGCAGATCATTTGCAGCACATTATCATCCTTTCTGTGTCAGTTATGAAATCTGTCTGTATACTCCAAGCCAGAGCTGGGCTGGAAGGGGGTGCTGCATATGTTGCTGACATGCTCATGCACTGAATAGGAGATTGCAGATAAAAACCCAGGGTTAATCCTGACACAGATGATCCTGCAGACACCCAGCTCCCACAGCATTATTTGTTCTGATTGCTCACTGAACAAAACCAGTGACCCTTTGGCATAGTGCCACATTGCTGCACCAATTCATTCAGAAACATTAGTTACTGCTTGTCATTGCATAAAATTAAACTATAATATGGTTTAGATCAGACATGAGGAAGAAGTTTTCCCCATGAGGGTGGTGAGATGCTGGCTCAGGTTGCCCAAAAAGATGGTGGAGGCCCCATCCCTGGAGACATTCGAGGCCAGACTTGCTGAGGCTCTGAGCAACCTACAGGATGTACCTACTCACAACAGGGGATGGACTGTATGGTCTTGGAAGGTCCCTTCCAACTCAACATGTTTTATGATTCTATGATAATAGATTCCTTTTACAGTACATGTATAAGAGCAGTTTAAAATGCAAATGTTTCATTTCATTATTTCAAAACAGCAACAAAGAAGTAAGAAAAGTTTAAAGACATCAGCATCTCAGCTGATTTCTGCCAGAACTCTTCAGATAGATGAGTGCATTGTATGATGTTTACCATTCACTCTAATTGTTTATTTCCTTTTCACAATGATTACAGAGATCAGAAAACTCTTTGTTATCTTCTGTGTGCACTGAGCATAATCCCAGCCTTCTAGCCCTTCCCTTTATTGAAAAATTTCATAACCTTGCCATAAATAACAGAAACAAAAAGTAGGATACCATAATACATTGTACTTTAATAAAAATAGAGAACAGTATGTGAAAATATCTTTAAAATTCATTAGTTCCACTGAGATTATCCAAAATTCATCTGACACATTGTTTTATGACAATACTTTATAAATAGCAGAGCAAAATCAACATCAGAAGAAAAAGAATTAAAATACTACTTGTGTAGGTTAAGATGGTACTTTAATCCTTAGCCTTTGGGGAGGATCTGGCTTTATCTAGTTAATAATACAAATATTTTTAAAGCAAAAAAAAAAGTACCATTCCAGATATACCCTGGGTTTCTCCCCCACAGAAGGGGGAGGATGAAACACTGATTTATCATGACTTAACAAGATAGTGACCATCAGCTGAACTGCATTAACTGACTAATGCACTTCGAGTCCAATTACCCTGAGAAGCAAAACATGTTGGATAAACCACTGGTGAATTAACTATATACACTCAAGGGAAAATCTGTGATAACTAACTAAAGAAAACTCATGTTGCAACTTTACCATCACTGATTTACAGCTTACTATGTTTTTCCTGGGGAGGTAATCCACAAGGATAAATATTCAAGGTTTATTGGGATTTGGGGTTGGTTTTTTTTTTAGTTTGTTTTTCTTTTTGCTGTAGGCACCCTTCAAAAAAAAAATCAATGTTCTGGAAACTAGTAAGAAAGATACAAATGTTACTGGTTGTTATTGATCTTTTTCACAATACTGAACACTAATCACTTTCAGACAGCATTTTACCAGCCAATTTGAACATCAAAGAACATTAAGAACAAGTGTTTGATTTTTTTTAAGCATGAAGTAGATCCTGCCTACATAGTCAGGACCCATGGCAAGGAATAATTACTGCTGAGTAATCTATGTGCAGAGAGAAAATGAACGATGTAGATGAGCTTCTGAATTAAATCTATCTTATACCTCGTGTATCTTATACCTCATATGAGTTCCATTAACAAAAACATCAGCTAACTTATAAGAATCCATTGTAATATGGTTTCATTGTGCTACTCTTTGTGTCATCCAAGAATTTCATCCCTCTCCTCTTCCTCCCCTCAGAGGTAGTTCACAGATTTTGGAACTACTTCTGTAAGAAGACAGATAAAGATCTGGTTCATCTTCTCACTGAACTGGGGATTTGACAGCCCTGGAACAGCCAGAACACCCAAATTCTATTCCCAGTTCTACACTAACATCCTCTGACAAGCCAAGCCTCTGTGTCCCTCTGTTCTAGCTACTTAGATACCGTGTCAAAGTGAATTTATTGAAATCTCTGGACTGAAAGACATGAAACAGAATTCTGGTTAGATTTTTTTTTAAAAAAGTAAGTGAAAGACGTGCTGAGAATTATTTCACCTAGATTAATCTGAAATTTCAAAGAGTAAAAGGAATACTGCTTGCTTGCAGAGAGAAGAGAAGGAATGAATCCTCAACCCCTTGCTTCTCAGAGGAAGCCTTGTTTCTGGATGTTCATCTCAAGAAGCAGGAGTGGTGATGTCTAAAGCAACTAACCCTGATTCTAACACACTTCAGTCTGGGCAAGAGCCACATCCAGTTTGACAGCAGAGGATGGAGTAGAGGATGATGTAACAAACACCCAATGGAAACTTAGTGATGTGGTGGCCCAGTTCTCATTCCTTAAAGTTTTAAACTCTGGCATCTTCTCCATTGTATCAACCCACCAATTCGAAAGAACAGGCTAAACCTAAAAACACTGAGGCACAGAAGGTGAGCATATTCCTTTCTTAAGTATTTACCAATAAATTGAGCCTTCTCTCCTTTATATTTACTTCCACTTGAATGGGTCAACAGTTTTGCAACTTCAAAACTGGCTGCTATGAAAGTGCAAAGTTTAAATTGATTACAGTGTAAAAACTAGTTCATGCCCATAGGTTCCTTTGAAAACACGCTTCTATTTTCCTGAGTATACCCAAGTTTTACCATGTTATTATTTCTGCAGACACAGATGTTTGTTATCCCTGCTTAATTGGGCACAGCAAGAATTAATCTAGAGCCAAGGCAAAGAGCAAGGAAGTTAGAAAACGTGCTGGCTCACTAAAAATGCCTTGTACAAGCGACCCAGAAAGCTGTGTAATTGCATCCAACACAATGGGATCATTAAACACAAATATACTCCCAGCAGGGGCCAACCTCCCCCCCAAAGGGGCAAAGCTGCAGTCAAACACTTGAGATAAAAGTGTGAAAAACGTGTGTGCAAAGAGCTTGGAGTGCTTGGTTCTGTGCTCAGACTTCAGAGATCTTCCTGGGGTACACAAAACTCACAAGTATTACATGCATAAATCCATTGTGCTTCTAAAGCCTGACTGCTTTATATAATTACTGACACTAAATCACTGAAATATTAAAGAAGAATTAAAAATATGTAGGAAAAGAAGACAAGGAGAATAGATAGGAAGGGAACAAGGGGAGTACGGTAGAGGGAGGTCTCATGCAATATTTTACAAGCTGGAAAGCAACAAAATTCTGAGGCAAGAGGTTTAAAACCCAACCAGAAGATAGGTAAAATTCTGTGACAGGGAGTTCCACTATTTATACAATGTATAGTAAATTTCTATGTAAAAATAAAATTTGGTTAAAAAACCTAGACTTAATAACAGAGGACAGGTCAATCAGAAACAATGACAGATTTTAATCTAGATCAGCTCATGATAGCCCTAAACTTTTGGAAAGATAAAAAACAAACAAGGGAAGGTCCATTTCAGACTTGCATTGTTTCTTCATAGTCTTTGTCTACATACTTTCTTTAGGCCACTGTTGACATTACTTCGGCAATACAAATGATGTAACCCTAACCGAAATCCCAAAGCAATTAATAAAAACCCAAACAACAAACCTCACACTAACAATAAAAGACCACAAACACCAAAAAACCCACAAAAAAAATCAACCCAACATGGAGCAAATAGAAAGCCATAAAGAGAGAAAAAGATTCCCTTATGACTAAAGGAACCCCAAAGCAATTTTGCCTTGAAAGTCCACTAAAATGATGGTGCAAGACAGGGGCTTTTTAATGGAAATGTCAGATGGATTTTTGGCAGTGATACAACCTTCTTATTCAGACTACCAATTTTCAAAGCTATGATTTCAATCTGCAAACTGGACAAGATGAGAAACAAGTTGTGACATGAAGTCCAAGTAAGCTTAGAGGAAGGCACTGGGTTTGTCATCGCATTTCCCAAGGAGCAAGCAGATGACAGGCAAGCACATGCTTTCCCTCCCTCTGACCCCAAATTCAGAAATCAAGACATTTAAGTGAATGCCATTGAGACAGTAGAATATAATTTCCCCCTCTCTATAGTCATTTGGATAATCATAGCCTGGGAACAATGCTGAACACTTGAGAACCTATTGAGTAATTAGACTTTGCAGGCTTGTCATTTGCTTTGCAAAGCCCAGAGAGAAGAAAAAAAAAAGCCTAACACCCGTTTGCCATCAGCATTTCCAGGAAGTTCCCACTAATATAGAAACTTAGAAGCATCCATGTTTCAAAAGCCAGAATTCAAGTGATTGCCTTTGTCTAGACTGATACTGTAGTGCTTCATTAGCATTATTATGGTTTCACAGGATCGATAATAAAACCTTAAGAGAAACCACAAAGAATGGTTTTCCAGAAGTGCATAAAGAGAAGAGAAATCCTTCAGAGTGTCACAGAAAGTCCTACCTACTGCTGCAAACATGCTTTTTTCTTCAAGGAGTATATTGTGCTACTATTTCTTTCCCTTCTGAGGAAGTAACTAGCTTGAGAGAATAAGGATTGAGGGTTGCACTATTCAAGACAGACCTGCAACCCTTCATGCCATCCTGAGTTAAGGCATCTGTGAATGATAAAGTAAAAATTCTGGCTTTCATTAAAGGGGACTGAGGGTCTATCACTTTCCTGATGATCATGAGTTAAATAATGGCAATGGGCAGAAGAAGGAAATTTCCAATATTCATTTATGTGCTACAATTCTATTTATTGCCTACAATCACCGTGGGGGAGGACAGATACAAGATCATCATGGAAGAAAGTGAAGAGCAAGCTATTTGTTGAACTGCTTTTCAGCTGTTACAAACTGTGTGTTTCCCTGAAAAATAAGTGGAAAATGTCTAGATTCAAGAATTTATACAAATTCAGAGCACCTCAAAGATGACTGCTCACCCTGTAGCACTACCAAACTGACACTGCTACACTGTTTCATGGCTTTCTTTGAGAAGGATATATAAAACTAAATTTAAAGTCTATGAGGCATCTACAATCAAAGGATTTGGTTTTGTTGATGATGCCTTTTTTAACTACCTTTTTATATAAACTCCTCAGATTTCATCTATTACAGTATAAGTACTATATAGATCTGCTGTGCATAATAGTGTCCATAAGAGACATCAGAGAATGATGCAATTTTTTAATACTAATTGGAAGTTTTACAAAGCATTGCAGTCTGTTTATTAGCATGCCTCAGGTATAGCATAATGGAAAAGTTTTAGGGAACAGGTAAAGTATATAATAAAAACTTTTTTTTCCATTTTCCCCTCCCTTTTGCCAGCATGACCTATTTTGTTGACTAGCATGCAGACCCAGTGTGGACATTAACCTGTTTCCATGCCACAGTACAGCTCATGTACTGATGTGCTGAGATGCATTAGCTGCTGTTAATCGACCCATTTAGAAGTTCATTTTATGGGGAACACCAGTCAGTCGGTGGATCAAAGCCTTTTGCTGTCCTCTGCTTGGTGACACACTTTGCTGATTAACTATTTCCCAAAATACATTCATTTTAGCATTTGGTGGAAATACAGAAGATCCCTCCTCTTCAAACTGTCTCCCACGTCTGAATCACTCTTACATATTTTTAGCCCATTCATTATTTTCAAAAGTCAAAATACAATAAATCATGCCTTTTTAAAAAAGCAAAAAATCCATAACAATTGCATGCACCAAAGACCATGCACTACAAATACTCATTTACATTTTACCAACTACTAGAAATGAAAAAGCTAGCTGTGCTTCACTCAAGAGTGTGAAATTCCAAAACAAGTCTCATGCAGGGAGCAGAGGGGGGGAAAAAAAAGCTTGTCTTCCCTGGATTCCCTACAGGCTTTCTCATATGCAAACTGCTCCCCACACACACACAGAGCACACAGTATGTACTTCTGTATTAATTTTAGTGAGCCAAACTATACCAAAAAGAATCCTAAACACATTAACATGCATTCATTATTACAGTTCATCCTACCTACTTCTGCCTCTAGAATTATTAACCTTTGAACCAGCAATTGCTTTCTGCTTATTTGCAATGTACATACCCATAAATTCGTGCCAAGAAGCATTTAGACCATTTTGTAAGCTTGACTACATTTCAAAAATAGATATCTACAATAAGCTCACATTAGCTGTTCTGATTTAAACAGGATGGGAAAGCAGCTGAGCTTTAACTGTTGGAATTTTTCAGGGCTGTAGAAGACAGAGGGAAAGCAATTCCAAAAGCCAGGCTTCTAGCCTTGAAATTTAAAGACTTCAAGCTTCACCAAGCCTACACACCACATCAATTATGGCAGAATGGAACAAGTCAGGGCCTATTGAAAAATAATTAAGGAAAAGATGATCAAGGTTTATGTCCTGTCATACTTTAACAACCAACCACAATTCAGTGAAGTCCTTTCTGCAACATAAATGGTATTGTTTTGGGTTTGGATAGACATTCAAAAGAAGGAAGCATTCACAATGTATATCCAAGTCTCAAAAGAACCCCTGAGATTTCAAACATTTTGATTTTAATGACAGAACCACTGAGAAATTAGTTAAGTACAACCACAGAAGTGGGGAAAAAAAAAAAAAGACCTAATAGATATAGACCACATCTTGTATATAAGAAATGCTGTGCTAAAAAAGGATAATTTTCAAAGTGGGATGGTCTAACTAGAAAAGGCAAGAAAACAAATGAGATCACACAGTGCAATCACAAGCCTCATTTCATTAGTGATAAGTAATTATTTTTATTGCCTGCAGAAGCATCTGACCAAAATCAGTTTTATTACAACACCTTTTGCATTAGTTGGCCAATTTCCAACATTCTGAACAAAGAACAAACAAGAGATCACAAAAATAATTAAGTTCCTATGGGCCACATGAAAATTGATGGTTAAGCAGAGAAAAAAGAATTTGAACTCCTAATGAAGGGAAAGCTGAAAAATCCCTCTCACTGATTTGGCAGCAGGTCAACAGGTACACGGTATCGACAGCACTGGCCCTTGTTAGGGAGGAGAATGGGATTAGAGATCAGAGAGGGAGGAATAAGGAGCTAAAAAGGCAATTCAAATTGAAACAAAAGTAAATTTCATTATTTTTGCAGCTCAGGTAGACTATGACCTGCAGGCAGTATCTTATTTCAATAGCATTACAAACTGAGAATAACTTGGACTTTACAATATATTTACATTTCTTGACCTCCTCCTGGTAAGTAGGTTGCCTAGAAACATCTCACCTCAGAACAACTGGGAAAATGGATTCTGCCCTTCCATCTGCGTATTTCAGATAATTTGTTGAATCTAATTTATGAAATCTATGGACATAATTTTCCATTATGCTTTTTAATCCATTACCACAATTAAGATACTCAATGAAGAGCTGATGAAGTAGACAAGCAGTAATAATATGCTCTGAAAAGGCTTTCAGAGATAAATACAAACCTGGATACAACATGCAGAAGTGTTAGTGGGATGACTCAGCTCCTGATGATATTTCATTTAAGTTCATTTTCTTAACAGCAGTCTGAGGTTATTAATAACTCCCAGTATGCTGCTTAGAGCTGCAGCTTCATTCTCCTCTTAATGGCAGCAATAGGTTCTTCCTTAATGGTTTTAAGATAATGCTGGGGTTTGCCATATGGTTAGATTTATGGGAGGGTTTCTCATGGAAAGAAGGAGTGCAAGAAATTGTTGCTATATTTAACTTCAGCACCCTCACAGGCACAGCAGACGATAGGAATGGACAGAGCTCTAGTATTTACAGCTGCAAACGATGCTCAATATTTACTGCATGTTCTGTTTAAGAGGACTACAGGGACTTTAAGCAAGAGAACATATGGATAGATCAGAGGATTGGTAATGCAATACTGAGCTTCTCACCTCTAGGTCATTGGTTCAAATCTAAAATGGTCAGTAATGAAGGCAAGCTATTATCATCTTGACAGCTCTAGCCTTGACAAATTGATTTGTCAGGCTCAGTCCAGTTCCCATCAAGCTCAGAATTCACCATCACAATTTGCATTCCTGAAAACTACTTCACAACAGCAAAGTAACAAGAAATTGAACAGGGGCAAAAGTAATCTCTTCCTCCTTCAGGTACCACCTCCATTATCAGGACCTAGAGACAGTGACAGAGGAAGAGTGAACATTATACTACCAGCAGCAGCACAGCACATCATTCTGTGCATAAAGATTACTTCTATCAATTACAATTACCCCTGCACCAGTACAAAGCTTTCAGGGTTTTTTTGTTGATAGATAAAAAAGAGAAGCTTTTAAAAAAGAAACTGCACAGTGCTGCTAAAGATTGCTTTGGATATCTTGCTCAATGATACACTTCATAAGGCTGAAGGTTTTGGAGAAAATGGTCATAAAGCTCTTATAAAAAGAAGATAAAATTTAATATTCATGTTGTCATGATGTATTTGTCACAATGTTTAAACAACATTTGTAGCAGCACTGTTTAATAAC